>NBZA01001856.1:6071-38384 GCA_003054995.1 Aleochara bilineata
GCTACGCAAGATAATCTAAATTGCAACAATTTTCTTTAATGAAATTGTTCCAACGATAGCTACTCGTCTCGATTTTACAAACAATCCTCCCAGCTTTCGCTCGTTTGCCTTGCTTTTCGTTGGTTGTTTTTAATTTACTGCAGCGGAATTGAATTGAATTGAAGCGATGAGAATTGAGTGCTCTCTGTTTGCCAGCAGATGATTGGTGTTCATACGAAGAACTCAAGTCAGCCTAGTCAATGAACAGGAAGTCCCTCAAATTACTAACGTATTTGTTGTGCACTCGGCGATTCCGCACGTTTTCTATCAACTGAAATCATTATATTTTATTGTTTACATACAACCACATCATGCGAGCGCAGTAATAAAGTACATAGTGATGATGGTTTAATAAAATATCAATGCGGATCTTTGCGAACGGCAATGAATTGGTATAATTCGTAAGTATATGATATTAGTATAGTACAATAAAACTATTGAATAACGTACCTTAGTCTTTCAATATGAGAAATAATAATGATAATAGGCAACCAAAATGACTACAAACCTGGCTGACAAAAGCATCTGTAGCCGTCTTCCTGATCCACGCAGATGCCGTGAATGCAAGGAGAGGACTCGCATTCGTTCATACTGTGCTGGCAATGCGCCCCGGAGAAGCCCTTCGGGCATTCGCAGTGGAACTGCGTTACGTTGCCTGTGCAGTTACCGTCGTTCTGGCATGGCATCGACGTACACGGGTCAGTTTCCTGCTCGCAGGTCCTTCCTGTGTATCCTGCAATATAATGATGTAACTTTAGATTCTTTTGATTCATATCTTTTTGCGTTATTAACTGTGAAGCTCGACAAGATGTTTGAAATACAAGAAACCTCACAAATTGAATGGGCATTGCAAGAATGCAATATCACAAGAGAATAAACAGCAAGCAAGCAAACGAAAACCAGATATAAAAATGTTCTTCATTTCCCCCAGGAAAAGTCGTAGGAATGCGACTAGTAGGTAGGTATATATCAGAGTATGCGCAGATAATTAAATGCGCTTTTTCCAAGCACGCGGCCTTCGTGTGTATGATACTCTCTGGGGATTCGAGTTTGTCAAAAGCGCTTGCGTTCTTGGCCTTTCTGCGCTGGCCCTTTGTTTGAATGCAATGCAATTTCATTTTACAAGAGTTTGCCAATTACGAATTGTCTTGTACGCGCATGTTTTCATGATTGCATACAACACGACAGGTGGGTGCAGAGTAAACTTAGGTTAGGTCTTAGGTTAGGAATGCGTGTATGAATAAATGCTTCAGGAAATTGTGTGCTTTCTGGAAATAAATACATCCTGTTGTGTTTCGGCCTTGCGTGTGGCAGGTGGTTAGACACAAGTCACATGCAAATTGCGGTGCGCGGAAATTCCTATCTTCACTTGATTAGAAGGAAACACGGTTGCCTATTTTTGCAGACTGGCCTAATGGAAAAATTGGTGACCGAACGTAATGGGCCGGAAATGAAACCGACTTTTAAATGACAGGCCAGATAATAATGGCTTTAAATTTATCCCGGCGCAGACAGCAGAGGTGATGTTTTTTAGTTTTATACGACGGACGTCGGCCTTGTTCGACGAAGCGCGGATGAACGTATACGTCACGTTTTAAATTAAAAGTCATCGTCAAAATGTTGAAAAAGCAAGCGAAATGAATCCAAAACAACAACAACAAATGAGCGGGATAAAAATTTGTACAAAGTATGACAGAAACATGTTGATTTATTTCCGCGATTGCTTGCGAATGCGACATACGTATTTTTCTTACTCTAACCTCTCTACATCCTCATCATAATCATCGAGCTGTCATTCCTCGTGCTGGAAATAACCCTGCCGTCACATCCGTGTCAATTTTTCTTAGCGAACGCTCAGCTTAACTTGTCATATTTTGTCGTAGTAGGTACGTAGCAACGCAAAAAAGGATGTGTACGTACGTACAGGACTTTAATTTCCCCATACACACATCCATCATGGTCGTAATTATTTATTATCTCATCTGTCCGTGTGCGCTCTGTAGATAAGTTCTGGAAAGTGTCTCAATTTCGTTTGCATTGCATTAAGCCATAGATCATGTAAACACAAAACGATTCTTAAGCCTTGGTGTTCATGCCGCGACGCGTCGCTATGGTCGCTGGCGTCGCGTTGTGTCCTATTAGCAAAGTTTACAAATTATGCGCATCTTTGCGTGTACGCCCAAACGCTCGCTTCAACTTTCCGTCCAGATCCAGATCCGTTATATTAGTTCCGACTTAATTATTACTGCACATTCACCTCCGCGCTGCGCTGTGTTGGCAACGCTTTGTGCGTTATTTGATTAAACTATTAAACTCCGCTTAGACTTCAGAGCTCACAGACTATGCAGAAACTGTGCATGCCTCTGCTCAACAATCCAATAAAATATAATACGTTTTAAATGCATATTTCAAACACGCTCAGTTTGCTAGGTTAGCTGTTGCTCGTTTGTTTATTTTGTGAGTGTGATTATTATTTCAATTGCTGTTCTTTGTATAAAATATCTTGTTAAACTTATCAAAGAAACAATGCTTCGCATGAATAATGATCCTGCATTGATGTAGGAAATGTTTATGGAAAGTTACATTTGATGAAACGAGAGATAACAAGTTGCGCATACTTGGCACTCAATAAAAATACATTCAGAACTAGACTTCATACTGGTATAATGCAATATAACCTCATAAACGCACCGAAACAAGTCAGAACTGGAGGGAATGTACCATCAAATAACTAATTGCGTATTGATTACTTCGGTCCAGCCTGAGGTATTTCATTATGCTTGGGCATTTGTGGAACGTCCACAAATACCCTTGCATATATTATACTCCTACTCCCTATTGTAGTTTGTCCATTTAGCGAAGGGGCGAATTTGTATATTTGCTCCTTTTATTTTAAAATAAACACCCGCAATAAATATTAAACTCCAGACTCCAGGGAAATACAAATTGCTTTGTGATACGTCGTTTGTACGTACATATAATAAAATATGATAGAAGGAAACATGCAAAGCAAACAGCTAACAAGTACCCACGAGTGTATTTGCATCCGAATGCAAATTGAATTGAAATATTCATTTATTCCATCATCGGCGTCGCTGAGTGCAGCTCTTCTTCCCTTCTTTGCAACTGTTTGCTTAATCAATTGCATTTATATTGTTTCCATTATCGCTTTTGTATCGATTTTAATATTAGTTTCATACCAGAGAATAGTTATTAAATCTGTATATATGCATATTGCGTTGTCTAACGTCACACTAAAAAAGATGTTATTTACTTTTTGAAAAGTTAGGTTATAGTGTCTTAGTGTTTACATGTGTGATGATTATTTCAAAAGTAGATTATGCTAAGTCTCACAAACGAAATATTTGTAATAATACGTGACATAATAAATGTGTACTTACCGTAGGGACAAAGACACTGAAACGTGGATCCCTCATGTCCTTGGGTGATATCAACGCAGATGCCATTATTGCGACAGGGACTGGGATAGCAAGCGTCCTGCTCTTCGCAATGCGGGCCGACGAATCCAGGGCAGCATTGGCATTCATATCCTTCCTGCGACATAAACAAGATGTATAGAAAGCAGCCCACACACCTACGTCGCCGCCGCGATGATCCTTCGCTTCCTCGTATCTTTCTTACGCTGACTGAGCAAAGAGTCGCGACGGCAATCAGAATAACAGTCTAACGTCTGCAACTGTCTCGCAGCAATATCTCGAGCTGTTGTTGCTGTTGCAGGTTGGTCTCCAGTAGAGATAACATTACGAATGTAAATGATCCATGAGTCCTGCTACAACAGTTTCATTGTCAGCGCTGCAAGTGCGCATTCACATTCGTATTCCTACTCGTTCTCGGAATGGCAATTAAGGACAATGCGGAAGATCGTTAAGATCATAGTCATATAGTATTCTTTTCTCTTCCTTTTTTTAAGAAGATTATTAAATGCGGAGCGGTGTACTTGGGAAAACTTTGCATACTTTAAAATTGGAACGACTGAGAAAGTCCCGAAGAGAGAAATTAGTTCGATGAATAATCACCCAGGCGCTAGTCGATTGCGTCTCAATATTATAAGAGGATTAAGGCTATAACCGATCAGATAACCACACTGCCTGTGGTGAGAACTTTTCAAAGTGTCAAAGAAGTTTACTTTAAAACAACCAAGACACTGGCTTATTTTAAATTTGATGAATAATCAATTTAATATTTCAATGTTTGTAATTATTTTAATTAGCATTTTTAATGTGACTGATAACAGGTTACTGTGTAGTGATTAGTGACATTCAGTAGATAACTCACCATAGATACATTGGAGTAGCATAATCCCTTTGAAGAGCAATCTCCATTCTCACCGCAGTTGTCAGACTTGACCACAACCTTCAAGCGAACACATTGACTGCCCCATAATTCAGATACAACTGCAAAAGAGGGAAAAATATAAGGCGTACATTCGTGTAGAACGTGAGTTTAGCAAGCGGAAATGTGCAAATAGTTCCTTTGGGTGGCAAGCAAAAGAGCCGTAACTAAACAAAACAACCTGGAAGAAGCCGACAGGAACCCGAGGAGTTTATCCTGTGTATGCACGGTTTACTATTCGAGAAATTGCGGGCGAACCTTTCGGTGTGCAAACGAGCGGGTCATTCAGCGGCATTAGGACTAAAGTCCAGTCACAATCGCAATTTTGCAATCTTAGGACTCAGAAGACTAAGAGGATTTCCCACCAAGATAAGATAGGAAATTGATTTGCGCCGAAGGGAACTCACCTATAAGTAGATTGATGCCTTCAGTGAGGTCCTTGTCGTAGAGAGTGACCACTTTTCGGTCGTCGATCTTCAGTGGCGTGATGTCGAGCAGGACTCCTTCGGTGACATCACAATTATCATGACCAGTGCGCGTTACTTGATATACAGCAGTGGGTGGCTCTTGCATTAACCTTGGCGTAGTTCGGTTGTGCATTGCGTCCTGGCGTATGAGCCTTGCATCGTCAATACGGACGAGGAGCACGTCCCCACTCTGGATTTCAACGGCGCCCTCCCAGGACCATATTGGAGCGCCGCATTCAGCATCACTCGGACATTCCGCCGGGATCTACGACACACGCGTTATTTCATAATTACTCTCAATTCATAATAGAATTCTATTCATTTATTGCATTTAGTTAATCAACTCTTTGGCACAAGCATGATTTTTAATGAATTTTACTTCAAAAACAACATTTTCACTCACAGACTAAGAGACAAAAGCTAGTTGTTCATAAGTACTTTGAGTTGGGACTAACTCATGTGTAAATTCTAGCCGTTCGTGCAACCAGCACGCATTACGCTTTACCTTCAGGCAGCCTTGTTAATATTCATATATGATCCTGCCATGTGTGTACCTTTATGCTCTTTCGCTCGGATAGAATTTAAAAACCAGCAACTTTACCAAACTTTTATGCATCGACATATTAGCAACGACGTTATAGCAAATTCAATATTTCATATTGCTGAAATGTCGTTGTGTGCAAAGTTTCCAACTACGTGCGAGCGCATTCCACGTGCCAGTAATGCATTCACGATTAAAACTTATGCCCAAAAAGTGGGTGAAAAATGATGGGCCTCCAACAATTTGTAGCGGCGTGGCACGCGCCTGATATATTTGAAAAGTTTGCAGATTTATATTTGAAACACAGCTGCTCGTTTGGCCGTATCGTAACTATGGATAGACTGGTAGAAGAGTAGCCTAGGCGTTCGAAAGTTTCCAAAGGGGTGATTTTCAAGCTGCTTCTTCGCTGCCAAAATTTGCAAGGAGAATGCGTCGCGACGTGTAGCGCTATTGTCCTTGCGAACGTAGCAGCTGTCGCCTGATGAATTATTACTGTTATACTTTGGAAACAGTGAAGACGAACTCCAAAAATGCACGCACATGTGCAGAGAAGCTGAATGAAGCCGGCAGAAGGAGAACAGAGAAGTGAAGAGGAGATAAGAGATTGTTCTTCATTAGTGAATTCACACTCAAAAGATAATGTGAATTCCTAAGCGTACATTTCAACACACCTCGCCGGGATTTGTACGATTTGAAGAGGCACTTGCGGGAAGTGCGATTGTGATCAGGCCCTGGCAATTATAATGAGCCGAGAAGAGCGGAGGCGACTTGGCAGGGGCGCAAATCTGTGCGCGACATTTACATGACGGGCGTGGTCATTAATTTCGCGAGCGTTCGCACCCCGGGCGAGCACAAAAATATCGAATTAATTACGCGCGTGTAACCTCGCTCCTCAGTTGGTGACGTTGCCATCGCCGCATCATCATTCATCCAGTCAAACGTCTCATTATGGGGAATAATCCTCGCGGTGCAAATAAAAATAAACGCACATTTAATTGGAACCCTAATTAGTGGGAAACTCTGAAAAGTGTCTTCCCAACAACATAAGGGGAGAGACAGTCATGTTTCAGCATAAATTTTTAATTAAACTATATGTAAACTCTGCTCTTGCGAGGCACATAACAGCATATTTCCCCTATTATACGAGGAATCATTATAAAAGGCTTTTAGCGATACTGGTAATCAATTAAGCCTCTCGCTTCATGCGCTTCTAGAGGTAAACAGAATTATGATGCAAAATCACACAGCATTAATTATACGCTCATGATAGGTGCTTCAACATAACCTGGAAAAATTCAAGTAGGTAGTATTTATAAATTTTTATTACATACATACGGGAATGTTTAATATTTAGAACGGAATTGTCGCATTCTTTCAATACAACCTACGGCAGCGCCCTCATTGTTGTAATTTTTAAATAAACTGCACCATAAATAAATTCGCTCTGTGGCATTCTATTGCGTTCCCGGCTCGAAACTCATAACACTGGCAAACGCGCAAAAGAAAGCAGTCCCTGCGCGGCGCGGGGCGGCGTTGAAAAACGAGGTCGACGGGCAAGGAAATCGAAAATTTGGCAAAAACATCCGGCATTCGGAAGAAACTATATATTAGGGCTTTCGCGATGATATATCATCGCCGATATGAGATCTGCCTATTGAACGAGGCTCAGTAGCCCGTCGAGCTGAAGAAATATAAATGCGCAAGCATCATGTGCATACTTTTCACTACCACTATCATATTGCACAACACCCTCAAACGCTGTTGAATGAGGGATAGAGGATTGGCCTCCGTATCGCATCCCTATCGGTATCGGATGGTATTAAGAGATCGGATTTTTTACACGCATACACCGCATCGCTGGTGGCTTCTGACGCAGTCGGATTGCATTAACCATTTGCCGGAAAAAAACTGCACGCATTTATTTCACAGTAATACCCACCCAAACCCGTATCCTGACTTCGATTGGCAGCCAAAGCATTTAATACCTTTATTAATGCGAGTCTATTATTATTTCCAGTTGAAATTTATTTGCAGTGAGGCAAAGCATTCATCAGTTTTGCACGGAACATTAGCTCACGTTTGAAAGGTTTATAGGGGAAATCAACCATTACGCATTCTAAAATTTGCTAGAAGAATATTAAGTATAAAATTTCCAACACTGTAACGTTGACTTCAATCTGGAATCTATTGATTTCCATACTTTTTATGAACGCAATTTACACAAGCGTAAAATAGGTTATGGTTATAAACACATGACGTAACGAAATTGTACGTACATATACAGGGTTGCCTATATCTTCAATATAAAGTTGTTTTATGTTCGTACGATGTTTAAAGTTTAATGTTCGAAAATACATACACTTATGGTTAGCGTTGACGTTAGGCAATTGGTTGATCCCCTTAGGAACATACATGTGATTTGAGGTAAATTATGCCGGACGGCTCACGCGATAATCCCTCGGGGTTCTTTTAAATATTCCCGAAGCAGACGCCTTGTGGCGCAACGAAACGGAACGAAAGGAAAATAAGGGAAATCTCATATTGAGAAGGCAGACGCTCTCGTTCTATTCTATTGCCTTCGTTTCGTGCCGTGCTGGTTATATTACCTCAGACGCTGCATGCCAAAGGAAGAAACAAAAAGGTATTATATTTGTTTTTGGTTCTTTTCTTTGGTCCTGCCAGCGCCTCAAGATCCCATCTAAGAAGTGCGAGCGAGTGATATTGGGAATTGTTTGCGCGCTTAGCTGCGTTAAATTGCAAACGAGTAGATATAACTTATTGTTGGCTTATCTTAGGTCAGCTCCGCTCGGCTAAAGTGAGGCGCCTCGGGTCGGGTCGCTTCGCTTGCATTGGAAATTCGCTCTTAGAAGAAGGATTTGGCGGCCACTCACTCAGCGTGCTAGCCGGAGGCGATATGTGGACGCGCAAACAGTTTTGCAATCAATATCCTTCACTCGCGCTCGTTACCCTGCTTCCTCGGCCGGTACGCTGCCTCCCAATCGCTCTTATCGTCCGCTCGTCACAGCCGAGGCTTGACATTTCTGTCAAAATGCGATTGAACAGCAATTGCGATATTTTTCGACTAAATTCGGAAGTATTTCTTCCGAAAATAAATAATATTTACCCAAATCCAACGCGCAAACAAATAAACTGTTAAAAATATATTAAATGTTTTTGTGTCAGAGAGAGAAAATTTACCCTTAAGTCTGAATCTAAGCTATACCGAAATCTAAACCAAAACCCGAGCCTGAGAGCTCGTTATTTGCACATTGCGTCGAAGATACGGCAACGTCTCGCTTGGCAACAGTCAATCTTCTGTACATTCTTACAGTGATAGGGCCACAGAAGTTTTAGATAAAAAGCAACTTCCACCAGGATATCAATAACCTTGTGTCTGACTGAGATCATACAACAGAAAATACATTTGTATGAAAAAATTCTGTATAGCAATTGACATAAATTCCCAGAATCTCAAGCTACCTGATCTAAAAGCCTAATAAATGGAGAAATAAGAAGAGAGAGTGGAAATGCAAAAAACATGCGGGAAAAAAGCCGGTCCACTCCCTGGAGGAAATATGCGAAAGCAGGAAAACAGAAACCACGAAATGAAATACATCAGGTGCAAAGCATTTCTAATTAAGTAGGACTCGTCGCATACTTTCGGGGCCGATCCGAGATTGAAGCGTTTGTATAAAAAAATAGGGTAGAAAGAGTGTTAATAAAAGTAAGTTTCAATTTGGATCAGACGCTGCCTGATGTTGGGATGCAAATCGATGCCCCCTGGCTCGGTGGCGCTAAAGATATAATACCGGGTGAGGGAGGCCGCCAACGCGACTGGAATAAAATATTTCGTCCGCGTTTAGTGTTATCGCTCGTAAGCGACATCTATTTGCCTTTGAATATCACATTACACCAGAAGTCTGTAAAAGTATTTGGTTTTTATGAAAATACATTTTGTACTAAAAATTAGTTTATGTTTCATCATTATGTCTGCGGTTAAGCAAAACAAAACGATCCCAAACGAAATGAAACGAAACGAGGAGCCCTTACGTCGTTGTTTAGTTGCTGCTTTCCATTTGACTTTGACTGAGGCCGTGGTGTGTTTATAGCACATGGGGTTGCCCACATAAATAACAAATTATTATCCCTCGGTCTGCGAGGCTGGCATGTATTGATTTCGTCTTTTGCTTAAGACTGGGCTGAACTGTAACTGTAACTTAAATTTAAATCAAACAGCACGAGACGTAGCGTTAGTTTACCCGATGCACATTTCAATTTAAATTTTAATCGACAACGGTAATAAGAGAGAAATTCATGAAACTGCGTTAAATTTAAATTAGCATTGCGTTTAAATGCAAAGTACTTGGCTGGCACAGCAGTGCGGATAATTCCGTACACCCGGCGGAAAGTAGACTGTCGGCTGTCAATTTACGTGCGCCTCGACACGGCACGTTGACCATTTGTTCGATTGCGCGTACAGTACGTAGATACTCTCGCCCCGGGAGGGATTCATCGCACTGCCGAGTGACATACACAGTAAACAAATTTCAAATTAAATCGAAAAAACAAGAAGAAACACACAGAATAATAGATTAAGTTTTGATAAGAAATCAAGTACAAGAGCGCTCTTCTCGCACTGGGGGATGAGAGTTTGGCGAAGAGTCAAAGTTTGCCCAGAGTCAGCAGTTTATTTGTTCCCGCAGCCAACGTAATACAAAGCAAGCGCAAGCGCAAAGCAAAGTCAAACAGAAGATGAAAATAAGAAGAGAGCCGACTAGGCACTAGGCTAAACCAGACTGTACGTGACAATTCCGGTCGCGAATTACACAATGCGCACAATTACGCCCGCGCGATGAGGCATTGAGATTGATGGGAAAGGAAACGTGTTCAAGCTCATTTTTCCTGCCCTCAATCAGTCCCCGTATGAGTATGAATTGGGATTGGATTTGCTGGCTTGGCCGGCTTTTACCTATTGAATCCGTGGAACTTGAAACTATATACCTATACGCAGAGAGAGATTTTGGCAAATTGTAAATACGAGACACGTACGCGTTGCAAAAGCCGAAGTCGCTGATTAGGCTACATGGGGGTTCGTTCCGGCTGAAGCCTGAAGGCAGGCCGAGTCGAAATGTGAAATAAAGTGTAGACATTATTTATCCCGCATTACATTCGTCGGTTTGCGTCCCGGCTGCTGTAGACCGAGACGATGCGCACTTTTATTAAATTTCGATTTCGAGTTCGGTAATCCGATAAAAGCACGCCCGCAGGCTATGGCCCATGAAACGCCAGTAAATCCTTGTATATTTTATTATTCCTTTAACTTCTTACTTCTTACACGACTAAAAAAATTAGCATTGTGCGAATGTGCCACCTTCTCACTTCCTAAGTCTGGTTTATATTCACTTCTTTCATTGTTAGTAAGTACACAGCATGCGGTTTTAGGTTAAGTTACTAGGTAGAACCGCAAGTATTCACTGACTCGCAAAACATACGCGCACGCATAAATTATGTGTGCACTTGGTTGCCTATTGTAATATTAAATTATATATTATGTCTTACCACCCTAAGCTGCAAGAGTTTGCGAGAATAAAACATTTTTATACTTATCTCGTTTTATATTTATACGCATTCGTATTTATATTGTAATTCGCGTTACGTTATCTTGTTACACAACAATTGAAGTTTACGAACACGGCACTCGCTACTGGCAAATCTCGTTCGCGCGCCGATAATGGAATAACAATGAAAGAAATTTATTCCACTGTCCTGACAGCGCTAAAGCCGGCAACAAAGGAGCGTACGCCCTTTTTCCGGTGCAACTGATTACAAATTGGCCCAGCTTACCGCCGCATTGGGCGCTTACATCAGTGATTTACCGAAACCCTAACCTAAAAATAGCGAAACATTACAAGTTTGCAACTTTTTGAACAATATTTACCTATTTGGGCATGGAATATTCAAGTTTGAACTTTGAAATTAAGTTTTTACAAGTAGGTATAACTCTGGAATAGATTACTTTGCAAAATAATTAAAATTCCTTCAACACTTTGCATTCCCACTTGATTGGTTAGTGCCCTTCAGTTTCCTACACTCTTTGCTTTCGCAATGAAAAGAAAACATGTTGAGGAAGAGAAAGAAGAAGACCGGCGGCAAGCAGTTTGCGTTTATGGGGTGGAAGGAACGTGATCTTTTGCTTGTTTCCTGCGTGCGGTTCGTCGCACGGGAAAGAAAGAAAAGTCGCCGGCTGAGGCGAATTAAGTTCGCTTCAGTGATACACAAGCGGGCGAGCGACTGCCAGTTTGATTGTAATCACAATCTCTTCTCACTTCACTCAAGAAGAAAGTTTCGTGCATCTCGTGAGCAACTCCTTCATTTTTCTAATTGAAACTCACCATAATCGGCAGGAGCAGCTCGTGCGTCTCGTTGCCCTTCCACAATCGCGACTCGTTCGGCAGCAGCGGTAGATCGCAAGAGAGCGATTCCAATTTCTCCTCCAGTTGTGAGGGAATGCGTTGCGGCATGACAAAGTCACTCGGTTGTGAGCTGGATGCTGATACGGATGATTCCGACGACGTGGATAATAAACCAACAATTGTTGTCACCTCAGCAATAGAGGCGGCTGTTGACATGGATTGCTGCTGCTCACCGATGGCCATTGTTGTCGTCCTAGTCGTCGATGTAGATGCGGCTTCCACTTGAGGTGTTGCGATTGCACGACTCGCATTCGCCCCTAGAGGATTCACATCACTTGCCGCCGATGTCACTTCAGTCGCGTCGCGTAACGAATTCGTTTGCGTTGTTGCCGGCGCCGTCTCAGCCACCGGCGAGCCCCAAACAAAGGAGACCGCCAGTGCGAGCAAGATCACCAAGCGCAAGCGGTGATTGCTATCCATTTCCACCGGCATAATCCTAACCTGCAAAAACAATAAGTAGTAATAACAGCAGTTGACAGGTGGCTTGTATTGCTTTTCTACCATGTACTTTCTTATGATGTGGATTGTTCTGATCGTAACTCACAACAAGTTGTATAAAGTACATAATTGTATAATGATTACTTAACAAATATTTACAATGTGTAAAGTTGGTTGCATACGTATAATTGTCTGCTATAAACCAGCATTCGGTCAAGTGCAGTTTGTGCGCTAATTAATTACATTTTCAATTGTGAATTAGCATACATCGCTGGATGCTCTTAGACACGAATGGCGATGCAATGTCCTCTTAGTCAGCTTGAGTTATAACGTTCGATCGACGGGGGCTGCGGTGGTGGCGGTGGAGGCAGCAAAGATAGAACGAGGTGGGATGGGATGGTATGGTAGAATCACGACGTCAACTATGCGCTCAACGGCTGCTATCTCACTCGGGCTAATTGCCGCAATCTCAATGTGGGACGTAATTGCACAGCCAGTTAGTGTCGGCGTTCGGTGTCGAAGGAGGTTTTTCGTCCGAGAGCGGAGAACACGTCTCGCATGTTTGACTCACTAAATCACGGCGATCACTTCAATTATTTTCGTAATTAACTTGCCAGCGCCAGCGGCAGCGTCAATATGGCGTCCTGCCGATCTCTATCTAATAACTGCATCACTGCAGGACTGTTTGTTCACGGCGCGACTGACACCTCACATATGGAAAATAATTAGTTGGAACTCATGTGCAATCTCCTATAGAATTGAATTTTACATGGCTCTGATCACGACGTGATGCGCTGTTGCCCCTCGTGTCTGATTAATGATAGATGCTGTGGGTGATTGCCTTCGACCGAAATCAAACGCGCGCTTTAATGCAAGTAAGCGCAGTAATTGCATATTTGACAAGCAATTTCTAACGCAGGATGTTTTTAATAATTAATACTTGCTGCCTTCAGATCTTAATAACACCGCCGGCTTTTTATATGCCTTGTCTGTTGTCGAAATTACTCATGATTTCAAAGGTTTTGCGAAAATTACTAACGAACAGCAACACAAGCAAAGAGCTTGCAGTCCATAGTTACAGTTTCAGCACAAAATAGGACAATGCTTTCAGTCACGGCGCAGAGTAACGTAGGATAAAAGGTAGTTTTTATGACACTTGCCTATTCGCTCCTTCGGATTTCTCATCATAAATGATAGAGTTCCTGAGATATTCCTCAGTTTTTCTACACTTTTAATACAGTAAGCGTTTTTATAGGAAGTGAAATAATACGATTTCATTTCACTCCAGTGAGTTAATTAATTCCGCGACTGTTTGAATGCAACGCGCTGCGCTGTTCTCTACTCGGCTCGACTTTCGTCGCAATAATTCGGTTTTTATTTAAAGTTGAAATTGGCTTTCCACGCCGAATAAAAAACTCTATCACGTCGCAACGCCCGCATCGCGTGGTATCGATGCACGAGCAATAAAACTACACTTTTTCAAGCCACGTCGGGCAAGAGTTCAATTAAAGCGCCACACAAGAGGAATGCTTAAGGGTATGTCTCCACGGGACAAAAACTTAGACGCCGCTGGGATGGCTGTACTAATTAACATTACGTTGAATTATTTAGAACACTTAAGCAAGCTTCAAGTATTTCGCATGTATCATTAACTTTTTAGCTGGCAAACTTCTGTTAAAGTTTCTTACATTGCAGTGCTTCCCTCTCTTAAAGGATTTAGGGACTTCAGAGGCAGCGTAGAAGGGTTAATAAAATATGAATTAAAATATTAATTTTCTATGAGAGTAAATTGAAAATGCTAAATAGCAATATTTTTATAAAGTTAATTTGCTTGATATTCCCCCAGAGGCGGGTCCGCTATATATTTCATAATAATGTCTACACTTGAACGACTGAGCGTTTCGTGTGGGTTGCCGGTGTCAGGCGCAGACGTCTTTGAGACACTAGGAAAGGCGGTAATCTCGCAGTAAACAACCGCTCGTGTACATTTGCAGACTTGGTCATGCAAACTGAATTAACGACGTCCCTACACTTCTGCAGTCACTGTGAATTGCAAGATGGGCGAATAAAAGTACTAGTGTTAACGCAGCAGTCGATCATTCATTTACCTGCATGTATTTGCAATGCAAAGCTGCACAGCGATGAGAATGATTTAACGCATTTGGGCATGATCTCAGGGGAGGAAAACTCGCTGGCATAGATATCATGCCCCGGATGAGACTATTTGCTATGTATAATACGTGCATATATTCCACGAAGCCACAAACATTCATTAATTATACGATGCGAATGAATGCCGTCGCGTATGCATTGCGTATTAGCACATACATACATACATGTCAGCATGCCAACAATCACTGTTCGCGTTTATTCGCGTTTTCTCATCTCAGATTAGGTTTGCTTTGTGTGTTGTTTAAACGAATGCCAAAAAGCATTAGTAGGAAGGATATGTGTGGTGATAACGTTTGTAAACAGGCAGCCGAAGTTACAAGTTGTTTTTCCAAGTGAAATGAACGAGTCTTTATTTGAAAATCATGACTAAGATGATATTAAATGATTTACATAAAGCACTAGGGAGAGTTCAAGTGAACGACATGATGCGGCATTAAAATAAACTTTTGCCTCTTCGTCGCAATATTAAAGTTGATAGTTGGAGTGCTCGGCAAACAAATAGGTTTTCATGAATTTTCCGCTCGTTTAACCCCTATCAAAACGACTCGTAATATAAATGATGTCTTGTTTCCGCTTTGCAATTCGTGTGTTATTGAAATTGTCATGAACCTGGATTTGTTCTGGTTGCAAAAGCAATGTAAGGTAAAGCATGATTAGAGGGAATTTGCGCATAATTATGTGAAATTGCAGGACGACTGTGTAATGTTTTACAAGATTGCTGTTGTCGGCGTTAGCATTTACCAATGTGAACATGTTTGCGGTCTGCCTACGTCGCGCCACTTTATTGCAACGAATTACATACTACGTAACGTCAAATTGAGTGAAGTTCGCCACTGCAAGCTGGGATTGCAATATTTAAGCTAAAGCACGTACCATGCGAGGTACACTCGAAATGCTTGCTCATTAGGTCGCGTTGCATAACAGTCGGCGAGTATCAGTGGATTCACGCAAATTTGCTAAATGACTTCCATTGCGGTTTTGTATTTTCTTTGCGAAACAAATAATGGCTAATGCAGTCTAACCGCAGTCTAACACAAATCTATTGTCTAAATACCTATTCAAACACAGTTTGTAAGCTTATATTACTATTTTATATTCAGAAGAATAACATTCGCCTTGACTGTAATGATGATGGGCTGGCGGTTAAATGTTTACTCTGGCTGCACATTGTTCTTTCTTGGGGAGGCACAATGAGGGCGATTGGTCACTTGAGAAATGCAACTGACGCATGCATTGAGTCTAGTGCACTGGAGTGGAGTTTCAGTCTGTTTCAGTACGAGCAGCGTGAAGTAAAGTAAACGCTTGAAAGCGTGAAAAACTTGCCACTTTTACGAGACCAACTTTTCACTTTTATTCTTTTCATCTCTACCTTCTCCGTGCCAAAGTGTCAAAGTTTTGAGAATGTTATCAGCGTAATGATAGCACTAAATATAATTAATGTAAACTCATG
The DNA here is from genome assembly GCA_003054995.1 of Aleochara bilineata. Taxonomy (NCBI): domain Eukaryota; kingdom Metazoa; phylum Arthropoda; class Insecta; order Coleoptera; family Staphylinidae; genus Aleochara; species Aleochara bilineata. The sequence goes on from NBZA01001856.1 coordinate 22,005, forward strand.
CTCACCCTCACCGCTTATTGTGTTTTTTATTAATTACATTCTATTATATTGTAACTTCGTGTGTCTTATGATAAAAAGTGGTAGCTACGTTAATTAATATAAACTTACCGGTCGAATTGTTTTGATATTTCTCCAACAGTCTGCTTGAGATCAGGAGCGAATATTTATCCTTCGGGAGAAGGACGAGTGCACGCGCAAAGAAGGTCTACGTACAACTGTCGCAACTCGCGAGTTTCATCCCGAAGCAGAATCCGCACACGCGGTCCAGAGTCTGCGCCCTCTCGGCTCGTCCTGCGTGCACGCCTAGTCATTTGCCTCCTACGCAGTAGGCTAGGAGTTATGCATTTTTCATCATCAATAAAATTTATCGGGACAGGCAAATGCAAACAAAGTACTGTAATATGTAGCATAAAATATTCAAAAACTCGATTTGCACATTCACAACGTTTCACTGGAACATAAACATTCCATAATATCATATAATGTAACATGCCGTAACGTATCGTAACATTGTATTGCATCGCACTTGGCCTTGACGTTAAACTTATCCTAAGGTATATTTATTTAATATGAGTAAAAAATTCGGCTAGAATTCCAACGTTGCATCAACACTGGAATTATGAAATGAGCGAAGATTGCTGGACCTCGCTTGTTATGTCTGTATTAATACTGGAAACGGAATCGCCGGGAATAGACTCGTAGCCATCTTGTGGCTCTGCAAACAACAAGAGCGGACTTTAAGAACTTTGTTAACCACATATATAATAATATGTTTACGTATTTTAGTTTGCGTTAATTTGCATTAGCAATGCAATACGTACCTACCTCGTAATTTGTTCATTAAGGATATCACAGCAAGAGAACCGAGAACTGCAGCGCCACCACAGGCATATGTGATCACGTCCCGGTAGTATTTCCGTTCTGCAGTCTTGTGCCTGCAACACACGCATATATAAGTAATGGAAAATCACCTCACTTCATCATATCATATAGCGTACAAATCTTGAATGACCACAACAGCCACTCCATTCGCCAATTTATCGCAGAAACTCATAATGCCGTAGACGAACGCGCCGCTGCCGGTTTTATTACCGATCAAGTCGGCCGTTATGCCCAGACTGGTGACTAGAATTATCGAACCGCCGATGCCGAATAGCATCGCCACCGCGTAGATGTCGTACGTTATAAAGACACTCCCGGACCGCACCTGAACCCATACACAGGCGGTGATTCCCAATAGAGTGCCCAATAAATAGGAGATCTGCAACCCAAAGTGCAATAAATAAGACTTGAGTGCGCACAAATTCAGCGCTTACGCGGATCCACACTTACGCGCCTGCCCAAGCCGCGATTTAGCCGTTCGATGACCATCGACGTCATGAAGCTACCGACAAACATCACCAAAGGGATGAGCGCCAGAGCACTCGCCGCCATGTCAAGTGTCTCGTGCAAGTACAACGGAATGAAGATCTGGCTCAGGTTGACAAATAACCTCGTTGACATGTAGACCACTGCCACTTGGTACACCTCCAGACTGCAGAGCAGGTTTGCAACACTGCGCCGCTGCTGTCCTCCTCGTATATCATTCCCTGTGTAGCCGTTCGTCTCTTTTACGAATACATGAAAGATGAGTGATGTGATCAATCCAATTCCAAGCCCACACCAAACAACCTCCTGGAACCTCCACGCATCTTTCGGCCCAATCTTTGCTGTATCGCCATTCGAATTTATATGCAGTGCAAACCAAGTGATCACGTACACAAGTACGTTGGATATCACAGTAAAGCCGTAACGTACGGCGGTCAGTTTGGTACGGTCGTGCTCGTTCGGTGTGATCTCAGGAATAAGGGATAAGTGTGAGATTTGCACGGCCGCCCAACCAAACTGAAAGATCACAACAAACATGCAATAATAAAATAATTGCGCGTTCTTTGTTGAGGTCTCGCTGGTGGGACACGGAGCAAAAATAAAAGGAAAACTAACAAGCACGCAGATAGTCCCCAAAAGATGCCATGTTTTCCGGCGTCCATAGCGACACAACCAAAAATTTCCTGTCTGGTCCGATTCGTAGCCCACGAACGGTGTTGCTACAGCGTCCGCCACCTAAAATCGATTGTGCGTTGAATAGCAATGAAAGCACCGTGTAAGCGGTTTAATTTGATTACCTGGCCGACCAGTAGTATTACGCCAGCCTCCCAATTACTAAACTCCAAAACTAAATGAAAAAACACCAACAAGTAAGTGAACCACATCGACGCACACACATCATTCAACACGTGCCCAACACCATATGCGAACTGCAATTTGTAGGGTACAGGGCTGTAAATTTCGGTATAATCGTGTGAAACAATTGTCGTTGACGACTCCATGTTTTATTATTTTATCTAAAAGCAAAAAACAACTATTAAAGCGTACACGTCTACTATTGCCATTCAACTGAAATGGTAAAATCGACTGATTATACTTATAAAGTACCATTGGCTAAATGACTGTACATAGTGTGTAACAAAATGTACATTTTCATTCCTAGTGCAAATGCATTGCGGAGTACACTGTGCCGGGTGAAAAGCACATGACAATGAGTCTAATGACTCATACTGTTTTAACTTTAGTGATAAACGACATGATCAAAAACAAAGACATCATTATGAAATTAACAATAACTTCTAACCTAAAACTCAGCTGCAAAGCAACTGATCATGAGTGTGTGGTGAATTGCTACATATTTACTCACTTTAGTGATTACGACTTCGTATCGAATCTTCGCCAGTCATGTGCTTCTAGTCAATCACTACGTGCGGGCGTAGACCGATGGGCCATCATTTCGCCGGGAATTTTCGCTCAAACAATCGTTTCAAGCACTTATTGTCTGCGTTCGTGTAAAGCGATATGATGGATTACATCCTCCTACCAATTCGCGCCTTATACTGATGTACAGCTGATTGCCGATAATATTTCGTGTTTGTTAGAATTTGTTGTGGTGATTGGCAGTGCAAGTGGGAACAAGGAGGTTGAGTAATGTGCGTAGTACAAGGTTGAATATAATCTATGTCAGGCATTGGTATTCGGGCTGAAATATATATATAAATACTGAACAAAATTGTTATGTATAAAATGTTATATATAAAAAAAATTGAACGATAATACCAATTCTCAGTAATTTATTTATTATTGAAAGTATATAAATGATTTGGATCAGTTTAAGAATGTATAAATAATATTACAATTCCATTATATTTAATAAAATGTAAAATATTATTACATCTAATCAATGTTTCTCTTACTCTTACGGCTTCGCCGGGATCTGAAATTATTATAAAAACATTAGAACTCTGTACAAATACTTTTTTATAATGGAACTTACTTCTTTGGCCCTTTAACAAAACACCAATCAACACCAATAGTTTGACCAAGAATATCAGAACCATCTAAGGCTCTTCTTGCGCCATCAGCCTCTTCATAGTTGCCATATTCAACTAATGCATAACCTTTAAGGAAGCCTGTTCTTCTGTCCAAATTCAGATTGATGTTTTTAATGACTCCATATTCAGAGAACTTCTCGTTCAGGTCTTCTTCTGATGCTTCTTCGTGAACCGAAGTCACAAACAATATCCAACCTTCCACAGCTGCAAAAGAATAAATGGTGAGCCAACATTCATTACGCATATTTGGAATTGTTTACATTTTTGCGGGCCTATACTGTCGCCAGTTTCTCCGCCATCAACTCTTTCATAGTTGTTCACTTTCTCAACACGGCTTGTAGCTCCTGCATCAAAACCACGGCCTTTTCGCTTAGTGACTTTGTCTTTAAGCCTAGCTACAGTTTCTGTAAATGAATAACAGTCAAATGGTAAGCAATTTACATTTGTTGTGATATAAAACTTACGATCTCCCTCCTCGTCAACTTCTAATTCAACTGCATCATTGATATCCAGAACATCTGCCATTTTTTGATAGTTTAATTCACTGGTTGATCCAACGTCGTTATAATAGTTAATTATTTACTTAATCTACGGCGTTGTTATTACAAAAGTGAGGTTAGTTACACTTAGGGACTTTTTACTTCCTAACAATGGCGGGTAGTTCAACTTGGCGGCACTGTTTTCCAAAGCTTCGTAATAAAGTAAACACTGAAAATTGCCAATTTACTAGCATACAATTATTATTAGGCAGTTGATAAATATTGATACAAATCTTTCGTTACAAAACCAAAGCATCCGCCCGCAAATGGTGGGCGCAATGCATTCCAAAAATGTCGGGGTATGCAAGAACCCAAAGAACGTAATCTACATGTTATACTTGTATATCCACATATGGTACATGTAAAATAGTTTTTATAGCCTAAGAAACACATGTCTTACAATACATGGGTCTTGGAATAGAGAGAGATGTATAGAAGAGAAACTAGTTAGTATTCCATAGATACAGTACATCTAGTTGCATTTGACTGATTAGATCACTTCTCTCACTCTTGCGTTCGTTTCCTCCTTAAGTTTTGTTTTATAAATATCCATCATTATCATTCAAAAATAATCTTAAATAGAATAGACATTTATAAGAATCCTTGATAGTGGAATGAAAAACATTGGCATATCATTATTGTATGTACAGGATATCAAGGTCTATAGGCAGCCTCGCCCTTCATTTTTTGTTTCAGTTTAGTTTGTTAGGTGATGCTGATTAAAAGCTTACAATCTATTTGATAATTGTATCCTAACAAACAATCAGATTAAATTATTGATGCCTTTGCTGATTAGAACGGGTGATTGCACATTGGAGAAGGTTGAACTCATAAAAGCCCTAATCATAAATAATAAAAATACAAGTGTGTATGTAACTTATAGGTAGGTATATCACTTCGTTCACAGTTTTTGAAATGTGGCGCACGTATCTTCTTATCGTCTATTATTTAAGATATCGATATCTATAAATATTCATATTTCTGCTTATGACTGGAATCAAAAATTACTTTGCATTGCTTCTTCCTAATTTGCAAGATGTATCAAAGTTCTGAGAGTGCCACAATACACTCAGACTAGAGAATATCTGTTGACACCTAATATATATTACTATTTAGTATATCCGTTATAGTTATGGGAATTAATATCGCATCACATCACTGTTGAGGGTTGAAAAGCGGCAACAAATATGACCGCGCAAAAGTTGCATCAACAATCTTGAATACTACTTACAATTAGCGGTTATCGACCTAAATACTATTCATAATCAGCTGTTACTTCTTTTGATCGCAAATGTTTCACCTTTAATATGTTATTATTTATCGCGCTATTGGAACAAAGTATTGCAGGTTATGACTAAAATATAATAATCTCGTAAAGCTTTCTTCAAAAAGGAAACCATTCTTTAAATACATTATGTAAATATAATTGAAATATTAAAGTGTGGACTTGGTGCAATTGTGTTTCTTCTGCAAGAGATTCTCATTTATATTCGTTGATAATTGGGAGGGCAACACATTTATGAACGGATCCAACATTGACTACCACTAAAGGGCGACATCGACGATAACAAAAATCTTGCATTCACTCATGTCATTCTTGCGTTACAAATAGTGTTTGCTTATATCTTACTCCAGTAGATATACACATTGAAAACACAGATGCATTAAATTTAGGTTGTTTGTTTTGTTGGTAAAAAGCCTTACATACATCGATTATTTCCTCTCGACTAATTCAACGATGTAAAAATACAAATTGTCTTGGTACAGTCGAACGGCGCTTTCTGCTATTGGTTTCTCCCCAATCGGTTCGCGGACATAATATCACAATCAAAGAATATTGAATCAACCATTTCGTTAAAAAATATGTTAAAGCTTGATACCGGATAGATTGGCGCCGAACGCTGCAAAATTGTAAAGGGAAAGCGCGCCTCGTCCTACGAAAACAACTCTCTTTAAACATTACTTTACTCTATCAATCGATCCTAATTTGTGCGCATATTTGCCGTTGCTACGGCTCAACTCAAACCATCACAAATGCCTCCTTGCCACAGAATAAAAAGGGGTATTGATCGATCATTGTCTGGACAATGTCCTCGAGATACGGACGCATCTGCTCAAAGCGGCCCATATCACTGAACTCAATCGGAAGCAGTGTGGGCCACCAGCAAATGGCGAGATTCTTACTATCCATGCTGTTTAGCTTTGAGTTTTCTGCCACTCTGTAAAAAGAACTAACTTAAAGTTTTGCTCAAATATATATATACATTATTTCGAATAGATTACGTACTTTACGAAATGTTGAAAAATGAACTTGAGAACTTGGAAGTTAATCGATGGTAATTTATCCAGCATACTGCGTAATGCAAGAAGACGACAGCTGCGATCCGTCTTGAATTCGCTGTTACCAGTGGTAGTTGCCATTGGTTTGATGCGTGTTCCTGCAATATCCTCCAACTCGTTCATGACGTCCTCTTCGAAAATGGGCGGTAATCGCTTCGAGACAAAATCTTTGAGCGCAGTTGCAACGGCGTTCACCGGAACATCAAGCTGATGAATATCAACGTTTGAGTCTTCCTCGAACTTTTGGAATAACAGATCAACGTGCGCGCGATTGCCAGGCACACGATAGATGCCTTCAGAATCAAGACCTTCGTTCTCAATAAACCGGACGCACTTCTCTAGGAACAATGGCACGAAATTCGAGTCCGATTGAATAAAGTCCGCCAGCTTAGAAGGCGCATTGCTGCTCGCCGAGCTCGATTTCTGCTTTAGCTTTTGCTGCTTCTTGCTATCGCGGGCCTTCTCCTTCTCGGCAACCTTACGCAGTTTCTCTTCCTTGAGCCGACGCTTCTCCAACTTGGAATCATCTTTGGCCTTCTGCTTCTCTCGCTTGCGCATGAGCTTCTCGGAATCCTTGAGCTTGGGCAGCACCCCAAACTTTTAAATTAATCATACAAATTTGCAAATTCGCAACCAAAAAATAAATCAAAGAAGCCAAGATACTCACCATCGGCGACTGGTTATCGCGCGGAGACGAGACGTCCAGACTGGATTCGTCATCGTGCGCCAGTCCGTATGAATTGACTTTACCCGAGTACAAATCGGGGGAGTTTAACTGAATGTTCATGTTGTGAGCATTGTGCAAGTCCGGCGGTAGCGGTACTACGGCGGGAATGGGCAAGCGCTTACGCAGACTGAGTGAACACTTTTGGAAGCGCAACCGATCTGCTGTCCCTACAAACTGTTCCACGTCGCTTGCCTCCGATGACTCAGAGTTTGATTCGCTAGGAACTGCCGCAGAATAGACATCGTTTTAAATGTGTTTCAATTGTGCGTTGCACGTGTATTATAGCAGTTACCGTTCGCCTTATCAGTGTCCAACTCCGTTGTGGGGGCTGAATGTGCCGACGGCATTGTATAGCTGCCCAACTGGGGCACACGTGGCGGCTGTACCGGTATCGCAGCGCGCTTCTTCCTCGTGCGCTTATGCGTGCCCGTCTTGCGGTTCACCTTCTGTTGCACTTCGCTGGCGCGTTGTCGTCGTTCCAAGCTACTCCACTCGCTGTCAGTCTCCGAATATGCTTGAACAATAGCAATGTTTAATACAACCAGCCAGACAAGTACATTTGCGTAGAAAGTACTTACAAGGTTGACCCTTTTCTCTTCGTTGTCTCAGTTTTGATTTACCACTGACTGCATCCTGCACCAGCGTGTACATGTATTCGGCGTCATGTGGATACATGATGTCTTTGACTTGCGCGTACTCCGAACCCAGGTCTACAACTTCGGCAGCTGCTAAAGGGGCATTTCCAAATCTATTTCTACGACTGTCCTTACCACTAACGTTCATTCGAGCAATCGCTTCGGTGACGACCGAAAAGTTCTTCAAGTTCAGCTTTCCGGGTTGCTATAACACAACACACACAATAAGTGCTCTGAACTTTGTTCTACCATCGCAAGCACACGCACAAAGAGAACACCACATGCAACCACTCTAAAGTAACTCGGATTGACAACGAGATGAAGTCAAGGAAACCAACAACCAAACTATAATATTAACCAACGCTTAATGATATTTCTCAAGATTAGTTAAAAAACTCATTAGAAGTTTAAAAGTTGTTAATCTGGTCAAAATGTTTTACCCAAGTATTCCCAAATACACCAGGATTTCGCTGTAAAAGCAAATCATTAATGTGTGTTTTACTACCCGAAATACGCGCGGCGTGACCACAACATCACCACAATCTAGCTGCTTGCCAAGTGACATTGAAACAGTGCTATACGTACCTTGAGCGTTTGCGAGACGCCCTTGGGCCGTGCCTTTGGTGCAGTTACGTGGCGGCGGCCGGTTGTAAATGCATGGCCTCCGTAGTTATTCCAGCCAGTTGAGACGGGTACTCGAGATTCATCACCATCTAGAACAAACGTAATTAGAAATGCTTGTTTATATCTATTAGGGGTGCATCAAGCTGCATAATACTAACGCCATAAATCACCTGAATCGTGTGTGGCCAGAGATTCGCGAGATCCACTTATGTCAGCTAATTTAAAGTTAGTCGTTAGTCACGTAAGTAAAACTAATTTCATTAGTTTCGCGCACAAGTTATGTTAATGGATACCCAGAGTGAATTACTTACAGGTAATTTCGTCCAAACTAGTTTGCGAAGCTGAGAGAATGGGGCCTCGCTTGCCGCGTGAATTCATGAGGTGATCAGGTGGTGCTGGCTCTGGCGGCGTCGTAGGCGGAGGGTACACTTGGAATCCCGAATGCAAGTGCCGCTTCTTCAGGGACATTATGTCGCCATTCTCGCTGCCGTACATGTAGATCTGCGAATATTTATCGCTGTGATCGCTCTCTTCCGGACCGTTCAGATCGCCCAAATGCTCGTAGTTCTCGCTGCCGCTACTTCAACGTAATAGAAATAAATCACTCATTCGGAGTGCGAATTAACGTTAACGTACCCGTCATTGAGCTTCAAATGGTAACTTTCGTGCCGTGGCGGCGGAAGTGGATGTCCGTGTGCACGTTGTGAGCGCGGATGTTCTAGCGTGCCCTCGCCACTGTCAACCATGGCGGCGGGTTCCTCCATATTGAACGCCTGCTCTATCTCTGGCTTCTTGTCCCATACCTCCTTGAAGAATGGCGTGTAGAAAGCAGCTGCACAGAGAGTAAATAAAGTTTTACGTCCGGTTTCTAAACCAAATGAATATACTTGTCTACTTCACACTCACTTTTCTGCTGGCACGATGCATTCGATGTGATGAAATGAGCGTGAAGTCGCTCGGCAGTCGCATTTCCCTCCTGTATGAGCATGTGAGACAACTCGTTGTTGTAATAAGAATTCGCTGATCCCTCAGTCACTGCCATTATTTGAATAGGTAGGTTTGGAATGTTCATCGAAAATGCACTGCAATGTAAACAAACACACCGTGAAATCAAAAACAGCAATTCGTCAAACATACACTCACTTTAAAGTTGCAAGTGATGCTTTACGCTTCGCAGAATAAACTAGAATAAACCCGTGGACTAATTCGTCGCGGAATGCATTGGCTCCATGGAATGATGAGATGATCACCTCTACCTTCCGCTTCGAGTCGCCGAGATAAGTCTCCAAGATGATACTACGCTCAGCGGAAAGGAAACAGCATTGATGTGATAGCAGCGGAGCGAGAACGTTCTCCACCGAGAATGGATCGCCACAAAACATGCACATAATAATGCGAATGTCCGGCTCGACGCAGTCAATTGACACGGATTGATAAATGTTCAAAAACCCAGCACGATGATGAATGCTCTGCACTAGTTGGTGAAGCGCATCGGACACCAGTTGCTCGTCGCTGGTCTGCTCCGGGCAGACATCCATAAAAGGACACTGCAAACTGTCAGCCAAAACAGAATTAATTTCAAGTAAGTTTCACGTTCACTATAACTTTGCAACATTAACTATACCTGTCAGCTAAACTTTGGCCCTCTTCTTTAAGTTTCAGAATGTCTTTCTCCTCCAGGAACGAATCGGGCAGAAACATGAGTACAATGGGTAAGCCCTGGAAGGGCAACTTATCCTCTTGTTCGAGATTGGAGAGTAGCGTCTTCTCGAGACTCTCGCGAATGTATTCAAATGACTCGGCATTAGAATAGACGCAGAAACTGCCATGTGGGACAAACTCTGCGGTGCGGAACGAATTATGAGGCAAACTGACGTCGCCGGTTATTATTCTATAGTCCAGGCTATAGAATTGGCAATCTATTTCGTACTCGTCGTCTTCACTCTGTGCACGGATCTTAGCAGCAAGGTCCTCAGCCAAATTGTTAGTCCCGAGCAGCACAAGATTGAGCTGATTATTGTCGGAGCTGAGCAGCCACTGCGTGCTGCGGCTCCAAGAAGAGGGCCGATGGGCTTTTGTGGCAAGAATGCGCTCGATCAGAGCGTCCATGCAGTTCGGGAACGCAGGGCAATGCTCGCGAATAGGGCAGTGTACAAAGCCCAAATGTTGGAATAGCATCAATTTTCTATCTTGGTCCAGCCTATCCAACATCTTGTAGCGGAAATCGTCCTGCAGCACGTCAGTGATCTCTTTGATGTCCTCTTGCGTTATGGTGCCAGTAGGCGCAATACTCTTGAAGTGGTAAAACAGATCTGCATTCTCCAAGAGCAGTTCCTGGAAGTTGTGCTTGGCGTTCTCGATCAGCTCACGCTGATGCGCGTCGTAGATTTGCTGGCAGTCGTGCTCGGAGAGCGCCTCAAAGCATTCGCGTCCCATAAATAGCACACGCACTTCAGACAAGTGCTTACCAGGCGTTACATACCCAGTGTCTTCTAACAATTGCTTGAATTGCTTCTTCCACCTACGAGTTGCAAAGTCACATTAACAAACTGCATATTGAGCAGCAAACGTATAGTACACTGTACCTCTTTGGCATCCTGTTTTGTTTATGTTAAGGCAGCGTGAAGTTTAGCAGTTTAGAAAAGAGATATAACAAAATTAATAAGCGCTTATTGTAAATTAGCACCAACAACCAAATACAGTTTATCAATAAGTGAATTCTAGGCAATACAACGTACTCTAAACGTTTCTGTTCCTGTTGCATGACGTTCACATGGTTCTTAAAGACGGTTTCGGCGTCGCCCGTGTCCAAAACGTCGAATGGTATACGACTATCCTCATTGTCTGAGTTTAGACCAACTTCGGTCCACGGCATGTCTTCCGGACATTCGTAGAAATAGTCAGAGAATGATGGATGCGATTTCAGGTACTCCTGTACTGATGGCCAATCGCTAGAATGAAAAATTATGTAAAGACAAGCCATAGTTTAAATCACACCAGCACTAACCTATCAGTGAAATTATTGATATCTGGGACTAGATCATGTAACACGCCGGGCAGAAGATTCATATAATGCGCTACCCGTTTTGACAGTTGCTCGTCCTTCAGCTTCTTAATATGCCGCCGAAAGAGCCGCTGAGTGCCGTCAAGGCCAAACAATTGCACAAAGTATATCCACTCTTTATGGGAGTTGAGTTTTTTCACAGTTTGTGACCATAACGCTCGGCAATCGGTCACGTGGAGACGAATCAGCCGGAGGAAAGCTTCGCTGGCGGCGTCCATCAATTCCTTACGAGCTCGTGAAGCCTCCATGTAAGAAACCACCTTGGCCCGCAGCTTACTGCGATCGATCATCTGCGCCAACAGAATAAACGCAAGATCGACGTTGACATTGTCGTGCGCCGAAGTTTCCACCACTGGTATGGCGCCTTTGTATTCCTTGCGCTGCACTAGCCGATCAACCTCTCGTATGTACATCTCGTTAGCGTCGTCGTTCTTCGTTGTCACCAACACGATGGGCTTCTTAGTCTTGACCAAATTATTCAAGATCGCTGCAACAAACTCGACCTGCTTGTCGATTGATCGACTTGGCACTACGCTCACGTCAAAGATGCAAATGAATCCGTCCACGTTCATTTTCCCATCTGGCAGCACCTTCTGCTCGTATTCCTTCTCTATGCCCAGCTGATTCTTGCAAATGTACATTAACTTCTCGGCGGATTGAATCTTAGTCGCAGCGCAGCGCTTTACATACGGCTCCATCTTGCCTCCTAAGAGAAATCACATTAAACAGTTGCATTTAATGCGTAAATAAACGAGAAAGTGTCACCTTTAAATGGCTGGAACGAGGCATCATCAATGAATTCCGTTTGCTCAATTACACTAAACTGATAGTCGACGCCTTCCTCGGAGGATTTGATCACCTCACCCCAGTAGAGGAAGTGGTCGTTGTTGACCACGCGGCCGCTGAAGTCTGTCTGACTGAGCACGGAGATGTGGTCCACGTTGTAGTCGTCAGCCAGAGAACGCATGAAACGATTGCACAGGCAGGACTTGCCAATGCCCGTGTGTCCCTTTTCCTTCTCTATACCGGAGAGCCCGACGACGGACACGCTGATAGGGCGCACACTTTCCGCTTTACGTGCCATTTTACAAATACTCGTCGCACAGCGCACACACCAATCAAAGTTAATCTCCTTCCTTAATCACTATGTACCATCGAAGCCGTGTTGTCGTTGCATATCAGAAACCTGCAGGCATCCAAAACAAAGGATTGATACATGTTGCTGACACCTGACAATCCAAACACAAAAGATCAATCATGTTTAACTGATGACTAATAAGCGTTTAATCATCATATATGCAAAAATGGGTTGAGTGTTTACTGCATTTTGGAACAATCTGCTCGCAGTCGCTCGCTTTAATTCGCGGAGGCTGTGTCAACTAGCTCGTTACGAGAATTAGCACAATTTTCTTAGTAATACTTGCAGAGGTGTTGGAATGCAAGATGAATGAATATTAAAGGAATGCTAACACATACATCTCGTGAGAGGAAATTCTACTTACCTTCGATTGGCCGTTGACATAATGTCTGCTTAGCATTATCAATCTCTTGTTCCGATGAATTGCACATGTAGATATGGCACACTGGTCTCAACGCACTGCTTTTGACTACGAATACAAATTTCGGTGAGCTATCTTGATCTTTGATTTCATAGGCTTCGTGATTAGTCGTGGACACACTACAGGCCGATGCACGATGTTCTTTGTACGATGACAAACTACACTCAGCACTCACGGGCGGCTGCTGAAAACGTGAAAATCGCGCTCACGCTCGTAAAGAGATTTACTCATATCGCCCGGCTGACCACCCACCGCCTTAGCTGGTCGCCATTACTGTGTGTTGGCTCTCGGGCTTGTGCGGCTGCCGCTGAGCGCGCCTCCTCTCCAGAGTCCCGACTCGGTCGAGTCTAGCGGGCGCGCGGAGAGAAGGGAGTGTTAGCTGAAGAGCGCTCAATAGACGGGGATCATGTTGGCGGTGCGCTTGCAACACAGACAGGAGCCGAGTACCAGACGACCGAGACAACACACGCAATGCTTGCGTACCGACGCTATTGAAGCTCCAGCCACTTCATTATGAACCAAGTCTTCTAAGAAAAGCCTAGAGAAGCATGTTTGTAAGATTTGCCGCGAGCAGGCAACAGGCTATAATACACAGGCGTAACATACAATTATCTGAAGGTTTTCATTAGCTATTGCAAATTAAAAATAAACAATGCTTGTAACTTAATTATTTTATTAAAGATGGAAATCGAAAGTATTTTATCATACACTAACAATTTCGATATATCAAAAAATATTTATATGTACTTATATTCAAACCTAAAATATGAACTTCGGATGCCAGACAACCAATCAAGTATTCAGACGTTCGTTTTTTCTCTATGCTCCCGCTCAATTGATATAACTATAAAAAATTGCCATACACAAATGCCACACTTGGATTCAATCGCTAGAAGCTTAGATTAGCTTGTTGAATATACTTTCTCTTTCATATGTCATGCGGCAAAAAACCACAATGGGGTGTATAAAACTACTATACACAATTTCTTGTCTTTCATTCAACAAATTATATGTTTTGATTTAATTAGGTAGTACGTTACATTTTTTTTATTATAATATATAGATTAAAGTTGTAAGTTAAATTTAATTTAAATTAAATTTATTTTGTCACAGCTTAACGAGGGCGCTGTGTACAATCCAAAGATAAAGACAAGTAACAAAAATAGTATTTTTAGGTTAGGTAGAAGAAACAAGTGTGCACGTGCGGTTTTAACAGTGCAGTTTAAATAGCGTACTTAAACGAGAAGTTAAAGGTATGTGGATGATAGACAATCGAAATTTATTAATATTACTAGGTATATTTTAAATAATGGCTGATTTGCAGATGCATATAAAAATCATGCAAAAGTGCATTGAAAAACCCGGACATCTTACAATTCTTATACTACCCCGTCAAACAATGGAAGCGTGCTCAGTGCAAAACCACAGAACAGTATATGCAAAACATGATTTCGACATTAGATACTGGATGTGTTAACATATTTTGTCACAGCTTAACGAGGGCGCTGTGTACAATCCAAAGATAAAATTAAAGAAAAGTAACAAAAATCGTATTTTTAGGTTAGGCAGAAGAAACGAGTGTGCACGTGCGGTTTTAAAAGTATTATTAATAACTTTTATATTAACAGTGCAATTTAAGTAGCGTACTTAATGACGAGAAGTTGAAGGTATGTGGATGATAGACAAGCGAAATTTATTAATATTGCTAGGTATATTTTAAATAATGGCTGATTTGCAGATGCATCTACAAATCATGCAAAAGTGCATTGAAAAACCCGGACAACTTGCAGCTCTTATACTACCCCGTCAAACAATGGAAGCGTGCTCAGTGCAAAACATAATTTCGATATTAGATATTGGATGTGATAACATATCAGACGACTGATTTTACAACAGAGTAGTGTACCTCATTCAACGAGGTCATGATAGTGAGACTTTCATCTTGAGCTCAGGCTATTTGCAGCCTGGGTGTAGAAACGAACCGGCATTTTCCAGAATGGTAGCCGGTTATCGATACTGGTTGCGTGAAAACGACTCAAAGTGTATATGAGAGATCCATCCGTTTTCATTCAGAACCACTTAAAAGCATGAGAGAGTAATGATTCTGACTCTTAGGATGAAATAGGAATGATTCGCAAGATTGATAAACATGGGCTTGCTAGAAGTCTTCTCGTAATCGATACTAAACTTATCGCCCGCTCGTAAGTTATGTTTGTTAACACGGCACCGGGGAATGCTGTCGGCCGAGTTCAAACTTCGCACGTGTGCAGAGCATCGCTAACCAATGGTCCCAGACCGTGGCCTTGAAGTCCAGTAGGCGGCTGTATGTATATAGTTGGTGTTGGCCTAGGATCGCCAATATGTGGTATACCGTTCTGTCGATATTGATCTTCGCATCCTCGAGACGATTCGCTACTCGGCTGACATCGCGTCACAAACAAACAAACATTTACACGCTATGTATTATTCACCATTCCGCACGTACCGACGAGAGATACAAGTTGCAAGTTTCGCAAATGTTATAGCAATAACGTAATGTCGGCAGTTTTACTAGTCGCTGGAGCTCGTAAAATAGAATAAACTATTGAAATATTGAACGGTCTACAGCCCTACAGCATGAACACCTATCAATGGACTTGACATTTTGTCAAGTCCATTGGTTGTCCGGCAGTTTGATGATGGTTATGGCTGGTTAACCTAAGACGTACCGCCTGCGAAATACCCAAACTTGTTGCTACTATCTCCAGTTCAATTGTATAAGAATCTTATCTCAATGCAAGGTGTTCTTTTAATTACATATTTTCCAGCAAACATTAACATTTATGCAACATAAAATTGCTTAATGTTTTCTACAATAGGCTGAAACTTTAAGATTTTGAAGGTACGAAAATCAGGTGATGCATTGTTAGGACTGCGAATGCGAATATCCGTTACATCACTAGTATGTAGTATGTAAATATGTAGCCACCGCTGTTGGTATTATTCATGATCACACAAACTAATTCATGGACGCAGTCCAGTGGATTCTAAGCTGAACCTGCGTCACCAAATCAGCCGAATAAAAAGTGCGTGTAACCGCATGCAGTTTGGGTATGTAATTCCCCGCGCTAAGTTGAACCGGCGAGAGTGCGCACTCAGCACATACATAGCTGGTGTCGCCACAGATATTTACTGAGACGGCCTCCCAGATAGTTTCAGACTGAACGTAGAGTTGTGCACATCGTCCGCTGACTCAGTGAATTTATACAGTTATATCCAAAAGTATTTGTTTTGTTTTACTAGTGTAATAAAATAAACATAATTAAATGTGGCCCAGACACATTGTGACGGTTGCGCTATGCGCGTAATTCGCGTTGGTGCACGTGTTTAAAATTATATTGTTCGTCGTAAACAAAACGTGCTGTTGGTTTAAAGAAAGGTTTTTTATTCACTCCCGTTGGAAATTCGGTTGACAACCTTGGACTCTCGAC
>NBZA01001859.1:957-13289 GCA_003054995.1 Aleochara bilineata
CTGGAATGCTAGATGTGACTAATAACAGAACTGTACCTTGGTTACTTGAGCAACTGAAAACTTTAAGAACCAAGTATCAATTTGATGCCTATTACTGGGACCTGGGTACTGCATATAACATGCCTCACTATTACCAATGCGAGAACATGTTACATAACCCAGACGAATACAAAATGCATTTTATTAACAGAGTTCAAAGTAAGATGACCATTTTTGGAGTGAACAGTGCCATTGAACGACCTCGGGCACCGATCTTTGTGTCGTTGCCGATGGTTGAGTCTTCCTGGGATGGCCTAAGACGTGTTATTCCTGCGATATTAACCTATGGGGTTATTGGCTATCCATTTATAATTCCAGGCGCAGTAGGTGGAGATTATTACGAAACACATAACAATCTTCCATCTGACGATGCCATTGTACCTGATAAGGAACTTTACAGTCGGTGGTTACAACTGGCAAACTTTCTACCAGTTATAAGATTCACCCATCTGCCAAGCACGTACAACGATGAAAAACTACTACAAATGGCTAAAGTCTTAACAGCATTAAGGCAATCAACTGTTACACCGTTATTGAAACAGTATGTCAAGCAAACGTTAGATTTTGGTCTCCCGTTAATCAGACCTCTTTGGATGTTGGCTCCAAACGACCAAGCATGCCATATTGTGAGTGATGAGTTTTCCATCGGAGAGAATTTGATTGTAGCTCCTATTCTGTATTCCGGCGCAAGACAGAGAGAGGTTTATCTTCCACCAGGAGTCTGGAAAGATGGTATTGATGGAAGTTTACGTAAAGGTAGTCGGTGGATTCATGATTATAAAGTGGAAGAAGATCAAATAGCATACTTTGTACGAATGCCTGATGACACGAGATTTTAAGAGAACAAATGTATTTTTCTATATAAAACAAATATCTATAACTATAAATAAATTAATAATATTTAAATTGTTCTCTTAAAGTTTTTAAACTTGAGTCGGTGGCGCTCTCTGCGTAGCTGCGGTCAAGAAGCAGAACTTTCCAGAATTAAGGTTAAGTTGTATCATTCCACTATATAGTGTTCTACCGCACGGTATTTGTGTAAAAAATACTCTAAATTAAATCGATTACATTGAAAACGATCATGGATAAACTACAAGAAGTAAGTTTAATTGTATATCACATAAATCCCTTGTTTATTTATGGTAATTCCCTTGTTAACTTAGTTGAAAAACGACGTGTCTGAGTTGGACATGCTCTTGGCCCAAGCAACCAGATCCAAAGTTAAAGACATTTTGTCTATTGAATGTCGTAAATTAAACACCGAAATAGTCAAGCTGGAAGAATCTCTCAAGAATCAACCCGCTGAACCCACGCCAACACACTCAAACTCAGCTGCGAGTGCAGACAAAAGATACGAGATCAAGTTGACGAACTACGCTTGGGACCAGAGCAATAAGTTTGTTAAATTCTACATTACCTTGAAGGATGTGCAAACCATCCAGCCCGAAAATGTCAGTGTTACATACACACCCACGTCGTTTGAACTAAAGGTCGCGAACTTGCACGAAAAAGACTACGTATTCACGGTGAAACATCTCCTAAATCCGATAAAACCTGACGGTTGCAATTGGAAGTTAAAAACTGATATGGTCCTGGTGAATCTTGCTAAAGAAGAGCCCACCAACTGGTCGCACGTTACTCTGGTCGAGAAAAAGGCTGCAGATGCTAAGAAAACCCCTGAAATTGACAAGGACGCTGACCCGACCACTGGGTTAATGAATATCATGAAGAGTCTTTATGATTCCGGCGACGACGAGATGAAGCGAACCATTGCCAAGGCCTGGACTGAGAGTCAGAACAAGCAAATGATGATGTAACTTAAGCTAGTAAGTAAAATTCCTAATTACTGTGAGTTTTTTGAGAATACATAATATTTTTATTGAATGTATAAAACTTATATGCGCATAATTCAGTATGTATACAGATTCATATTATTGGCATACAGTATACAATATTATAATATAATAACGTACAAGATAAGTACAAAAATAGCCGCATGCAAATCCATTGTTTTGACTTTTGAGCATACTATACTTGCATACGACTTAGATACTGATTGTTTTCGCAAAATTCACAAAAATCAGTCTCGAGATAGACGAATAGTTAACTTTGATTTCGGTTACATATGTTTGTCGTCCTTTTTTTACATCACATTGCTTAAAACCCTATTAATAAGTGCATAATATACTTGGAATAACTTAAATATCAAAGTCTTAGTTAATGTTAGCGAACATCACAGTCGAGCAATTTTTTGGCTTATCATACCTTGATCGCGAGTGGGCCGGTTGGGTATTGGCAACCCGCAAGCCCCAGCCCGACCAGTGATTAGAGGCGCAAGTTGCGTCCATTCGTTGGTCACTGGCGAATACTGTTCTACAGTATTAAGATAGTTATTACCGTCGTAGCCGCCAACAGCCACAATCTTATCCCCGAACAGGCAAGCTGCTACAGTATCGCGCTTGCTGGAGAGGGATGCAACTATGGACCAAGTGTCAGTACGAGGATCATAGCGCTCCACGCAATCAAACCTGGATGCGGCCGGATTATTGGCAGGTGCATCTTGTCCCCCGATCGCGTATAAATAACCATTAGCCACTGCAACTCCCACGCCGCTGCGTCGTCGGGTCATTGGTGTGCATTCGGTCCACTTGTTAGTGTGTGGATCATAGCACTCCATGGTGCGCAGACATGTTGACCCATCTCGGCCCCCAACCACATACAATTTACCCTCCAGGACTGCAACCCCAGGAGTGCATCTTTGACACTGCATAGGGGCAACGTAGTTCCAGGATCGAGTCACTGGATCATAGCGTTCGACAGTGTTCAAGTAACTCCATCCATCATGACCCCCAACGGCATAAATTGGGCCTCCTAAGACCGCTACACCTAAGCCATGCCTATGTGTATTCATTTGAGACAAATGGGTCCAAGACCCAGTCTCCATGTCTAAACATTCCATGGTGTTTAAAGTTTTCAGACCGTCACGGCCACCAACTACGAGCAATTTATCTCCTAGGAGGGCAATGCCAAACTGGAGTCTTCTACCGCTCATGTTATGGCCCACTGTCCATTGGTCACTTCTTGGATCGTAGATTTCTATCGTGATTGCACCCTTATTTCGGTCAATGCCACCCACAATGAGCAACTTTCCCAATGTAGCTTTGCGTGGTTTTGTGCGCTGGGAAATCATTTGGCATTGACGCTCAGGCAACAAGTGCCATTTCATCGCTTCTGTAATGAGCTTCTGACACTCTGGGTCATGCCCCAGTGCACTGTCCACATGATCAATGAGGAAAACTGGCTTTAAAAGTGGAAGTTTAACTAAAGATAGCAATTTTCCAGAGTGGACTGTTCGGGTGTTATCCTCGTCCTGCTCAAGCCAACGCATGAGCGCAAAGAAGACTTCCTCCTCATACAAAACGTTCAAATCATCACTGGCGAGGAGCGCCGACATTTGATCAACAGTCAGCTGTAAAAACTCCTGATTGTCAATAACCTGTATAAAGTTCTTGTTAGTGTAAGCCTTCGCCTCCTGCAGCAAACTTAGGCAATTCTGATGCTCAGCGAACAAAGCAATGCCCAGACAATTGCTGGGATGTAACTGATTGGCAAAGAATCTGGAACATGCTTGAATGACTTTCGTCAACTGCATGAGACAAGCAGTCGAAAGCAAAGCCTCCACGTTATCCTCCCTGATATCAATCGTTCCTGTGTAGCAATAATTCACAACCGATTGCAACACATCACTGGTAATGCCCTGCATAACAATCTCCTGTTCACCTTGCTCTCTAAGGTTTGACGTGAACATTGCGGCAAAGTATTCAGAAGCAGCGGAAAGGACAAGCCTGTTACGGTTAAAATAACAAGAATTTGTAGAAAAGTTAAAGCAAAGTGTAAAGTTTTACCTATGGGCTGGTATTCTCTTGCCATTGTTATCAGCAACTAATACGACGTCACACAGTTTACCAACGTCGAGATAATATCTCATGCTAAGTAAACTGTTCTCAGCATGACCTTCGCATCGAAATTGTTCCTCTTGGGACGTAGAGGACGACGCCGAAGAGAACAAAGAACACTGGCTGAAGTCTCTTGGAATTTGATTACCTACAGGTGTATCGGCGCTGGAAAGACTGTTCGTTGATGTGTTCGTCGCACTGTTATACGCGGAATCATGCAGACTGGTCGCACTTGATAGATTAGCCATTTTAGGTCGTAATTAACGCTCCTGAACAAAGTTTATCTTTTAATTAGCATCACAATTGGAATTGTTTAGTTTCGTGAGTGCAATACGCAGCCGACGAGGGCGCCACCTGAAAGAGGTTGGAAATAATTCTGAATAATCCAGTGTATGGAAAATTCTCTGTTGCGTTCGACTGCGCTTTGTAGCAATTAATGTAAAAATCGCGACTGATAGCAAGAAAATTGTGTCATTCTCGCTCAATAGCTTTGTCAGCTGTTCTAAATGAGTGCAAACCGTTCAAGTGCAATTGCAAGTGCCCTGTCAATGTCAAGCTAACAACAAACCAAACATTTGGTTTTTGTCTAATTACTTGCTTTGGTGCACATATCGATGAACAATTTGGTATTGTTCACTGGAAGTAACAAGAACGAACCCCAAAACTTATTCCTAACGTGATAGAACGTCTTTAGGTGAGTTGGTTTGCCTCTGCAATTTGTTGGTTATCTACTCTCAAGCATGCTTACTCATGTATGCTCTGGTTTACTAAATTCGATTAATTTTTAGTTAGTTATCTGCCATGGACATCGATAACTCTAATAATGAGCAAGGCGACAATGCGGCCAGAGGCGACGTGGATATCGAGCAGTCTTTCTTACAACAATTCAGTTGTATGGGCACTTCTGATAAGGACGAATTAGTAGCTCAACTACAAATGGTCGTGGGGCCTAATTTAAGTTATTCCACCGCTTCATTTTTCCTCGATATGAACAACTGGTTAGTGTTTTATGGTATTTGGCTTAGAAATATTCACTGATAGGGAAAATGTATGTTTTATAAGGAATTTACAAGGCGCAATATGTTCCTACTTTGATGTAGAAGGGTACTCGAAACTTCCATCCATGGCCCTGGCGTCTGACCCAGAAGCCAGTGAAACTGAAAACGTCGCACCAAATACTAATTTCATGAAAATATGGAATATCTATAACAACGGGACCGAACCCTGGCCGGTGGGATGTCAGGCCCAATGCGCAGACGGCAATCATTTTAATGGCGTAGCTCAAGTGGTGGACCCTCTGCAGCCTGGGGAAGGTATTCCCTTATCTGTGCCCATGTTAAGCCCTGCTAACCCTGGTACTTATCAGAGCAAATGGCGCCTATGTACCCCTAAAGGATCCTACTTTGGGGATCCCATGTGGTTGATACTCACTGTCGTGGAGCCTGGCACAATGGAGCTGGCTGACCAACTCTCACTTTCGCATCTCAGTGACCCGGAATTTTATAGCAATAACGTAACACCAACCTCAACCAATCCATTCCGACCGCCTGACCAACAAGTAACGTTAAATATTTACATTAATATTTTAAACTGTACTAACTTATCTTGTTTTTATTGTAGAATTCCCTGAACGATGATAACTCAATGTCCTAGACGTTTGGGATGCTGTTGGAATGAAGGACTTGCACAAGTGCCAACCAGAAATGCGTTGAACATAAATATTTATATATTTTATGGAATAGTTTTGTACAAATTAAATTGTTATCTCATTGTCAGTGAGCAAGTGTGATTGTGAAAATGCGAAATAAGCTTGTAAACATTTAAATAATTTATACAGAGAAGCAGAATAATCAATCATTTTTCACAGTTACAGATATTTAATAGTTTAAATTAAGTTTGTCAAAATAGATATAATTCACGCATAAAGGTGACTCTTATCAGTTGTGCGTGCGTCGCTGACCGCCTGTTAAGGTCACGCACTGCAGTTTCTAACAGAATGTTGCGACGCGTTGGAAGTGTGACATGTTGCAACTTGCAAAATGTCTGATTGTTAGTTAGTTAAGTGCATTCTAATAGCGGAAAACGTCGTTTTGAAGTAGTATTGGAGGTGCAAGAACGGTAGGACGTACTAGAAAATATGAAATACTATTTGGTGCCAATATCTGGTCGGTATGCAACTGCAGCGCGACGCGTGTGTGTTTCGGGAGGTGCGAAAACATTAGTACTTATTAGTACACGAAGGACATCACTTGCCATTTAGTGCCATCCAGAAGAGGAATTCAATCTGCAGAGGGAAGATATAATTCATCAGGCTTTAAGGTAAGATTACCACTCGTATTTAAATCAAACGTGGATTTCCAATAGTGTTAAGCCTACAAAGCAACATGCTTTCGACTTGTTCTAAAATCGACAGAAATCGCACACTCAAGATAAGATATGCGCATTGAACTATTCGCTGGTTAACCTACCTTGCGTTTTCTAAGGAAATTGAATGAAATGACTAAGAAATAAACACTCGAAAGATGTATAATTATTTCGATGTATAATTATTTGTACACTGACTTACAAACATTGTGTGTATGTGTATTACATATTAATCTTGTTTTCAACATTTAAAATGATCACACATTTAATAATATTACATTATTTATCCTCATATTATAGTTGAATTAACGTCTTTATATGAGACAGTAGAACCACATCAGTATATTGACAATAATAATCGAAAATTTTGCCATCTTTGCATGCTTGTAAGACTTGGGTATCTATTTCTTTTACTTTTGAATTTGTTTCTATGGCTGGAGTTATAGTGAATGACTGAAAGTTTGCTTAAGTTGGGTTCTCTATGACTTTATGGTTCTGGTATTGTAAGTAAGTAAGTACATTTCTATGGTTAGCGCAATGGTTGTTGGGCAATAACAACACATGCAAAAATGTTACCTTTATCACATTATCGTTTCCTGAACAGCACCAATGTTCATTTCATTATTAGTTTTATTCTTGGGTAGTTTACATTCTATTAGAATTTTAATAGAATATTAATTGTAAGTAATGTAATCATGAGCACATGTAGTTTTATTTGACAAAGAGTTTCTTTTGCTTTTCTTTGAAGTTCTATTGAAACTTTGTAAAGTTAGGTTTGATGGTTGGTTGGTTGATGGGCGGCAAAGGAGAAATTATTGTCAGACGTAATAAATCATATGTGGATTACTATAACATTAACCGTACATACATATCACACGTTTGCTCGTGGTGCGGTAATAATTCAGACACTTAGTACAATGTAGCCAGAAAGTTCGAAAGAGATTTTTTGAAGTTACGTTCGGTTAGAGTATGTATGTTTCAAGCAATTACAAAATTATCTGCAACAAAACTGGTTGCGTTTTGGAAATAATTCGCAAAGTATGTTCTTTCGCAGTAACCTAGAGGACTTATCCTACAAGTAGACATACATTAATGTACAATCAAAAATTATCAAAATATTCTTAATATCACAATATTGCATTATCAAGGTGTGAACATTTACAACGCAGTCCAACACAAATGAAAGCACATATGTACGTTGAAGTTAATTTGAAGCAAATTACAATAGAAATTGTTAAGTAAACCAAACAGAAATCCGCTTAAGTTACATATGAGTAGGTCTTATAAGTATTTATGCAAGAGACATCGAAGAACAACACTGAGACACTTGTTTTGCGTAAAATATTTTATAAATAGTATAATATGTAATAATGTATATATTAACTGGTTTGGAATTTCAATCGCAATACCGTCGTCAACGTGAAAATCATCATCATCTTATTAGGTTTGATTAAGTCTATGCCCCTCCTTGAATTTCGAAATATACATTACAGTACAAGTCAAATGTAATGTATATATGTACATAATGTGCAAAATCAGCCTAATTCAGATTCAAATTGTATGAAATCAAACCAAACCAAAGGGAGTCGGACAATATACATTACAATACGAGTACATAGATAGAGATATACAATCATTCAATAGCCAACTACAATAGTGCTCTCCAACAACAACACAGTTTTATATCACTTTTCTCTTACTTATCGTTGCCTTTTCGCGAAAATAATGAGACTAATTGTAAAACAAACAGCATTCTACGTTACCTATCTGTCTGTCTGTGCTTGCGCTTCCTCATAATTATTATTAATTAGATCATAATTAATTCATTACAAATAACGTTATTCTCGGGCAAAAATATATCTTTTTCTTTTATAGTACTTTACTTTGTTTTAATTTCATTTTTTTCGGTAATAAATATATATGTAATATAATTATTAAAATTTCTTCAATATTTCTGATTTTCTTATCGACTAGCTTCGTCTTCATCTTGTATATCGATAACGAACGTCCAATTGCAGAAGTTTACAATCAAATGTTTCTACTTTGCTTTCGTTTTTGTTTTTCTTTCGATTATTACATAATGTTAGTTAGTTACATAGTTTTGCTTCTCAATATATACTTTATTGAAGTATCAATTCTTTAAATAGTAGGAACATGAATCCATAAATATATCTGTTTAAAATATGTACATTGTTGTAATGTAATTGTATGTGGTTTGCCATAATTGGAACGATTACTTGTCAAGTAGGTATCTTTTTAAATTTAACTTCTTACATCTTATACGCGTTTTTTCGTTTTTGTTTTCAATTTCAATTCGTAAGTACATATTAATTCACTCATTAATAAGAATAATTGCATCATTTATATTGTAATATTAATTGTTTCACTTGTATATAATTATTTCAAAAGGACATTTACGACTTTCACATTGAATTGAATTAGGTATGTATGTATGTATGTACGTCTAGTGACTTTAAATTTGGACTGAAAGTTTCACGTTTCTTCTTGTTTTCTTTTTTTTTGCTCTTGTTTTCCCATAATATGTGTATCATTAAAAAGGCACATCATATGAAGAAGAATTATGCATTAATAGTACACTTCCTATGTATATAATATTTCAATAAGTGTTAAAAAACTATCCAGTATATTTAATATTTATATAATTGCTCCATACTTCCATACAAACTGTTTCTCTCTAACTTATCGGTAAGTTAACATCGCAAAATGAAAATGAAGTTTTAAAACTGTGTGATATTACCATCTATACTGTTACTTCTTTCTCACTCTCTCAGAATCAATATCAGTATCAAGGAAAAATATCGAGAAAAAGCGAAGAAGAATTAAGATTCTACCGAAAAATCAGTCTTGTATGCCCCGTTTCAACGAATATCACATAACAATCCGCATTGCATTGCTAAATTCGTATCAATCTCTATCAGCATTCACCGTCATCACAATTGAACAATTCTTATCACATGCGCCTTGCTTATTATCACAATCCATCATTGCTTGTATCACACGGTTTTCCTCCGCCATCGTTGGAGGAGCTAATCCATCAACGCTCGCCTACTTTCCTATTCGCTTCTTATAAATAAAATTAGCCATTAGCCATTATGTTTCATTGCTTTACTTTGCTTTGCTTGACTTCTAGAATATCTGCACGTTTTTTTCTTCTGCTAAATCAGTCTCTTCTCTTCATTTACTGCTACAGACAGAACATTCTCTTCCACGTACAACTCCGCGAATCACACAATCGATTTACATTGCATTGAACGCTCTACTTCACAATAATAACCCAGAAAACTTAAACAAATCAGTCGGATTAAAAGTTCTCCAAACTATAATATCACACAGCAGCGCAATGAAAGTTATGTACAATTATGCTTTTCTTCTTATACACGCCATGCATTGTCATTGTATCTTGACATCTTAAATCGTAGATTAGTTCCTAGCTATAGATAATATAATAGAAATAAAACACATCCGAATATTATACGAATATTCTGCGCTATCAGAGAGAGAGATTACTACGTAGTTAATTCTAAAACACCTAGAATGCTAATAAGTTTTAAGTAACTTCATTTTCGTTTGTGAATTTGTCGAAATGTTTCACTTTTTTGAATGTTTAGCCACGAGTTGACTTTAAATTTGCCTTGAAATTGACTGCTTGACTTTCCGAAACTGCAATTTTGCTGTAAAACGAACTAAAAGTTAGTCGGTTAGTTAGTAAAGAGTAAAATAACATTTATGTAGGTATGTCTGAGGTACATTGTCTGATTGTGGTTGAGCGTCTTTCGGTTCTGTTACTAACTTAACAACAGATTATTTGTTTGCTTGTTTGTTCGGTTGCTAGTTGCACACATGTATGCACTTAATATTAAATATAATATATGATAAATATATCCGTATAAAAAATCTTCGATCATATTAAATATTTCAAGTTTCAAGCTTTTCAAGTTCCTTGCTATTTTGTCTATGGTAGCATCATCAGTGGTATAAAAAAATAACAAAACGTAATACAATATCAACAATAACAATAAATCTTATCGGTTGAACTATTGTGAGTTGCAATTAGTAGCTGCGTCGGCTTGTCTGTACATAAAAGTCGTATAAAAAATAATTCTATGTTGGTATTCAGCTTGCTTCTGTCGTGTATTCTGCTTGTGCCTTCAACTCCTTCATCACCACTCCATGTAGGCAGCTGATTTCGATGTTAAACATTTGATGATCTCATAGAATAACAAATATAAATATATTTATGCTATCTGTATAGTAAGTATCTGTATGGCGATAATTATCCTATTAGTTTATGGCAAAAACTTATTGCATTGGATGGTTGTCTGATTATTGATTCACTCGCAGTTAATTAACTAATTAATTAACCATTAATTGTGATTTGTATCTGAGGTACGTGTTTTGGCACAGAATAAACATTCTGAGAATCAGGTAAAATCTGGCTTTAATTTTACGTTTCGGTCGGCCGGCTGGGCTGTGGATGAGTTTCAATACATATTTCGACGGTTTTCACATAATTTTCGGTAAATTTACACAACTATATACATATATTGTTCATAGACGGCGTTGGTTTCTTGTTCGGACGCTTTCTGAGCGTTTCTATCTATCGCCAATTGGAAAGGCGAGCAATTGACTCATTTTACCTTCTTTCTTTCGTTCTTGAGTTGGTTTGTTGCACCGCAAGAACATGACTAGCAGGAACAACATTGTCTCCTAAGTACGTCTTAAGACTACGGTACAGCGATAGCTAGTTTAGTCTAAGAGTATAATTAAAATTGTTCGTTTCTTCCACGTTTTCTTCTTCATCTTCATTTCTACGTTGCTATTATAATTGTATTGCTTGGTAACTCACTATGCAATTTCATTTGCTTATAGATTTCTATCGATCTACGATCAAGTTCTTGAGTTAAAATCTGAATCTATACTAGAAAAATCTAAGTAAATTAATATAAAGTACCCGCAACTTGTAACCTAAACCTAAAAAGTAAAACATTCGTAAGACTATCAAAGAAAGTGTAAAATAACGTATGAAGAAGTCATAAATGAGATTCGAAACCGTGTGCGCTGCGCTGGGATTTCGATGTTGTCGCCTACATGTTATTTGTTGTTTCGTTTGTTTCTTAATCACAGCCGAAAATAGTTTAATTGCGTTTGACATCTTTGTGCATCTCGATGCATTTTCAACTTGAACTGCCGAGTTGTAGTCGTACATTTCCTTCATTTGTAATTCGAAAGAGGACGGAAAAAAGTAACAAAGCCGGAATCATGGATGGATTCTCAAGTCCTTGATGAGCCCATCGCAAGTCGCAATTAAACAAAACAACAGCATCTTCCTTCGACTTCGTCTTGCGCTTAGACGATCGGCCTGTATCAGCGTGGCGTGTTAATGTGGGTAGTCAGATGCTTGGAGAGATAATCAGCGCGCGCGAAGCACTTGCCGCACATGTCGCAGTGATAAGGACGCTCGCCGGTGTGGATACGCAGGTGGCGTGTGAGATCGCTCTTACCTCCGAACGCGCGCCCGCAGAAGAGACAGACGAAAGGGCGCTCGCCAGTGTGCTTACGCACATGCAGCTTGAGATTCTCCTTGGATCGCACGCATTTGCCGCAGAAAGGACATGCAAAGCGCCGTTCCCGTTGCCTTTCTGCGGCGTCCGCACGCAAAAAGCTCAAGATGGATGCTTCCTGCGCATTTCGATAGGCCTCTGAGCTGCTTGCCGCCGCCAGGGAGAACGAATCTATGGTATCGTCCTGTTCCACCTCCCTATCTGGCTCAGAAGCCGCTTCTGCCACCTCGTCGCTTAAATTCTCCTGTTTTATCTCGACCTCTACCTCTGGGCTGTCGGTTTCTTCAACGGGGAGGGCTTCGTTTGAAGAGGACACTTGGTCACTGCTGTTCTCCACTGGCAGGTCCCGAATGATTGACGAGGTGTCCCCACTGCGTTCGGTGGCGTTCAG
>NBZA01001859.1:13472-26483 GCA_003054995.1 Aleochara bilineata
CAGTGCATCGGTACATCTCTTCGCCGATCAGCGCTGGGTGCATTAGGCCTACCTCAAGGAGTGATGTAGCTAGCGAAGCGTACGGTAGACCAAAGGGTGTCGAGGACCGTGAGCTGTGCGCACTTGCAGGACGGTCCAGGCAAGGTGAGCTGAAGCATCTCTCGACATCCACAACCGTCATCTGAAATTTCAACAATATTATTGAAACTAGGTTTCTGATATGTGTGGTCAAGAAGGTTATTGGGATTTTAAAGCGAAATGTTAATTTTTATCAGGTTTTATTTGTCAAAATCTTATTTTTATACAACTATGATATGCATTTTGTCGAAAAACAATAAGCATTTGCAGATATATCCTCATATAATTTAGATTTAATGGCAAAACAAAACAAGGGAGGTGCTTACAACAGAGGTGCTTTCGCAATACACGATTTGTTTCTGTCTGCATTGATTTGAATCGAATTTCTTCTACCATACATAAAAGACGCCAACGTGGGTTCGGTAGCTTGTGGTTTTGGTTTGCGAATATAAAGAAAGTACATACTGATATATATACCATACCATAGTCTTACTTCTTATAGTAGTTTTATGGTTAGCGCGTAATTAAACAAAGTGCAAACTATTGTATTTATCGATTAAACACAGCTTTTTCTAGAAGTCTTGTGGGACTTCATAAGAATACGAAACGATATATTGATAGATACAGCACCGTGCCATTAATTTCTAACTTGATCCTTGTTTTTGCTTTATTTGTTTGTTTATTTGTGGCTTTCTTCAGTGTAGTGTATGGGTAACTATCTTCAAGTGTTTTTCCTTAAGCATTCAATTAAACGTTTCCATTATTTAAAAACTTTCAGTTAAGTAGGTAGGTATATCATTTATTAATACGTTTTACATATTGCTATCGTTTTCATTTTTGGGTTCCTCGCTGAATTCTCTGATTCTCGCATTTTTCTTCATCTACTACTTGAGTGTGAGTGAACTCATTAAGTTTATACTTAATGTAGTGACAATATTGTAATCATGAATACACAGTACCTAATAGTAATCGAACAGGAACTTAGACTCATTACGTAACTATGAATTAATTAATTAGCACAGGAGCAGGATGTGTTGTTAATTATTCGCAAAAAGTATTAAGTTATCAAGTCGCAGTCAGAAATTTGAATGAACAATCATTTATTCTTTATTTTTACCGCAAAACAAAAATTCTGCGACAAAATAACTTTAATAATCAGAGATAAGGGTTGTTGGTTGATATGATGCATTATACTTATTGATAGATAATGAAAAGTGGCGTCACTGGCGGTCGAATCTACCTAAACAACTAATTAGTTTAATTCAATATTCAATACATGAATACCAATTATCTGCGCTTGCACTTGGGCTTGTTTGCTCTTTGCTTGCTTGCTTGCTTTGCTTCTGGTTTCTGCTGCTAGTTAGTGAGTGAGTGAGTGTCGTGTGTGAATGCAAATACTTAACGTGTGTTTAAATATCATTAATAAACTACAGGAACATGGGAATTGTATCATCCATTTATACATAATCTAAGAGAATATTTACTGAATAGTAGTAAGTAGTAAGTAATCGGCAAACTCATAACGACTCCTTTGCTTGCGCATTGTATTTTATCGTATCGGTCACTATTGCGTAATTTACATGTGTGTTTGTTGTCAAAGTCTGGTTGGCACTGAACAATAGGTTTGCTTGTTGTAAGTATGTAAGTGTATCTGTAAAACAACGATAAAGATCTCTGGAACTATGTATATATAAATATCTATGCATGTATTTATCATTTAGAGTTTAATATATTCGTATAATAAATATGTTAGCTTTGTTGTAACTGTATTTGCATATATTAACGTATAAATATCGTCGGAACGAAATCTATCTTTCTGATAATGGAGGAATTAATGTAACATTGCTTATTTCTTGTCTTGTCTTGTCTTCTCTGCTTCTTTTCCATTCGGTAATTTCTTAGTCTTTTTCTTCTCAAGTCAAAAATCAGCTCGTAGAATATATAAAAGAAGTACCAGTTTTATTACTTAGTACATTTTCTATTTCTTCTTGTACTCGTGTAACAGAAAAGATCAATCAATAAGTAAGTAAGTGTGAGTAGTTCATGCTATTATTTATAGTCTTTTCTCAGATTAATATTTCTCACTGACGAGATGACCAGTGCTGATACCACGTGTGTGTGCACGTTGCTGATATTTCTCCACACTGATCAGTTGAGTTGAGTATAGTTTCATTTAGTGTTGGTTTATTTGCGAATATGCTACGCTGACTGAATGCACCGTTATTCCACCGATCAATTTGCATTAAATGGTAAAAGGTAAATGTCGTCGGCATATCAAAGGCTAATTGTTCATTAACAACAATTATAATATACAACTGGTAGGCTAAATTTAACTTGGTACAAATTGTATTTAGTAAGTAGATAAGTATGTAATTGTTTATGTTATTGCGTTTGTATTGTATAATCAATCTGGTTTATTGTAAAATATTCTTTATAAACTGGCGTCAACGTGTGGCTGCAAGGTATACGACTATTATCACTGGGCTTAGCTTGGGTTTCTTCATTCAAGAACACGCATCCTGATCCTATTTTGTTTGTCTTCTTGAAAAATACTATTGTTGTATGTATGAGCAAATCGGTTTGGTTTATTGGTTGTATTGGTTCTAATCTAACATACGTTACGATACGATAGGTTACTTTGTATTAGGGATGATGCAGCAACGTGCACATTGATAATACGGTTCCGATGCGATAACACGCGGAAAATAAAAATCTAGGGATCAATGATATCTATTGCTATTGATATTGGAAGTGAGTGGCCCTGAGCTACTATATGCTATGCTATAACTGGTTACGTCTAGCTGAGTTGAGTTGAATTAAAAGTTTACACGCTCGTACCTGAAACTGAACGAAACATCCTTAAAAGTTGCAGGACGCATTAATGTCATGTGTTGCTGGCTTCATAGAACACGAGAGTCAATCCCATTCGGTTCTTTGGCACGAAAAATAACATCTCCTTAAGAATTCTCAATTTTTGATCGCCAATGCTGAAGAAAAAATCAAAGAAAGTGTGTCTCGCATCACAGACTATCACAGAACATGCATAATTTTTGCAAATTCGCTCTTAATGTTGCCAATTTTTACACTACGATGAGTAAATTTTAACGAATTTTTAAAAATAGCCAATTGGTATCGATAAAGGTAAAGAAAGGCAGCTGTATCTCAGTCGATTGATATTATCTATCCTTATACGAGTAAGTTCCCTATAACGCCCTACTTACTTTACTTTACCTATCCTTACATAGATATTTAACTAGAAAAACAACGTTGCACAACCCTGTCTAGTCTCATCTCGTCCCATCGCGCGCAAATTTAATTGCATCGTTCTCACTACTGACACTGCCGTTCGTTTCCCATTCTCCATCGAGAATTGCCTCGTAATAATAATAATGATAATGATAATTTTAATAGTAATTTTTAATTACGTTTAAATTGCACACGATTGCACACAGCAACATATCTACACGCCGTCGCTTGCGTGTGAACAATTAAAATTCTTTAACTTTAGCACCATTTTCGTCTGTGACTGTGAGTGAGTGAGTGAATGTGAGTTATCTTTACTTAAGTTGCCTTAAGTTCACATAATAGGGATATTACTTTCCGTTTACGTTTACTTCCCCATTTCTCATATTATTTTCGAAACTTCTCATCATTTCTGCGTTTACGATCAGAATTAAGTAATACAATCATTAGTTCCTTGGTTGGGTTAATTGGAATCAGAATTTGCTTGAAATTGTATCCTGGCGACACGTAAAACCACGTAGAATGTCATTGATTCGGTGAAATGTGATTCGATTCGCGTTTTAAAGTCTTATCATCAGGTGAGGCACTCCGGTTGCTGCTTGAATTCAAAGCCTAAGCAGTGCTAATTCTGCTGATAATCTGATAATAATCAAACTGCAATGCAATCATTATTGGATTTTTTATGTGTTATTCCGTGTCTTTCTCCTCTTAATCTTCAGTTGCAGCAGATATGTAGCTATCATAAATCCTCGCAACTCTATTTCATAATCTTTTCTTCAATATCATTGTCGTTTGTTGTTTTGTTATTACTTTTCCTCATTTCAAAGTTTAGGTTGCCTCGCTCGTATTAATATCATATGTATTAATAAATGTATATAATATATAATATAATAATATATTCTCTCTATTAAAAATATTATAAATATTCTCTCTCACGTATTATGTATATAAGGTATTATAATATATAGGAAACAAAAAGTATAGTTGTCGAATATACATATTTTCTTCATCTTCACTTTAGCAGAATCTGCACTATGTATTGCATTGCGTCTTAAGACGACGATCGAGAGTGGTTTTCAGTGGGTGGGTGTGCTGTTTGTTGGCTTATTAAATTGATTATACATTTGGTGTACCAGTGAGTGAGTGAGTGTTTTATGTCCTGATTATTAAACTCCTATGGTGCTGATAATACATCTGCTTACGAGTATAATCCTCATGTGTACGCCTTTAATTAGCAAATAATTAATCATCTTACTTCAATATGTTGTAATAAGTAATACCTATGTACTGTCTGTCTCTGCTCTGCCATCTTCTTTCGTGTCCTTTGTGATTCCCTACAGATCTGTGTGTGTCATTGAATAATTAATTAATTACTCCTAATAGTGTGAAATAGCAGCATTCAGCAGCGTTTTTATTGGGTTGTGAATGTATTTGTATATAAATATGATTTGTTACTGCTCTACTGTCGACTGACAAAAAATGCTCATTATCATTAATTATTGCTATAGTTTGCTTTATGTTTATTTCCAGTTACGTTTTACTTTATTAATTAATAGCGTTAATACCACAGATTGTGTGAATGAACCAAATAATATTTCTGACTGAAGCAAGAAACAAACAAGAAAACCAAAATTGCTAAGATTTTGCTTTTTTTAATTGAATTAATTCTTCAAAATCATTCTAAGTATAACATTATGGAACAAAAGAAATAAGAACAGAACAAGAACAAGAAACAAGTACTCATAGAATATATAGAATCATGCCCTGCATTCGAATAATACTGTCAAAAAAATTATATTATTGATGTTTTGTTGTCGGACTGTATTATCGTTCGCAAATCAACAAAATCGTACATTGAGTGTAACGTAAATAACAAATAGCAACAAATAAATTAGTTTGTGGAATGTAAAACGCGGTTCAAGTGCGAATCAATCAAACATCAATCAATCAACTAACTATTGATGTGTGGTGGTTTGTATAATATCCTACCAATTTCTATCAAACTCTATCCCTCGACTACACCGGCAGCACTCGATCCGATCACAGCTTCAGCCTCCTCGCAAACTAACCGAATATAACAGACAGAAAACCACAGAGAATTGCTTAAAATTTACTTAAAAGTAGAGAAACCGATGCAACTGCAACTTAACGATGCGATGCTTTAGCCAGAAGAGACTACCTCACGCCTACCAGCTATCCATCCATCCATTCATTCAGACTCCGAACATTTCATTTCATTTCATTCCATTCCATGTTCAATAGTAAAACACTTAATTACATAACTTTTAATATCTTATCATTTTCATCTGCATCTGCATTTGCATTATTATCATTATTACTATCATTATCCTTAGTTATGTTTAATATTCAATAAGTTAATTAAGGTTCTATCACAGCTCTTACAAATGTTTCTCATATATTTATTATTATTTCATTTCATTTTACTTTACTTTAGTTTATTATTTGTGGTTGCCTACTGTATATATATATTTTCTTTATTTATTTGTATATTCATATTTGCTCTATGAGCTCCTTAGCTTGCTTTACTTTACTTTGCTTGTTTGTGTGAATTGAATGCGTGAGTGGGTATTTGGTGTGTTTGCAGATTATTTCTTAATAAACATGGCGATGAGACTGCTTGCTTGCTTGTGGTTGATTATATTCGAGCAAACGAGAACAATCAGTAAAAATCTAAGAAGCTGCCGGTTGTATGAATATTCTTATATCACCACTGTAGTCACAGCTAACTAACATTGTATAGGGTTGGGTACTTGTAGGTTGAAGTGAGAGTGATGTGATTGCTAACGCTTTTCTGCTATTGATTAAATACCCTATTGATTAATAATTGAATTCATTAGATCATTCATTACCAGTCCTTCTTAGTCCTCAATCAAATTCTAAAAAAAAACATACAAAACTTTTCTAGTCCTCACATCTTGAGACAAGTCAGATCCTATGTATAATTGGCTAATATTTTACACAAAGCTCTCAAAACTATTCCTTAAGCGTTTATTAATAATTTTCTGTAAACTTTGTTTGTTAAAATTTATTGTTTCAAGATTCACCAGTGTTTTGTAAGCTTTCGGCTTGATATTCATTAACTCAACGACAACGACTCCGCGTCTTACGCTCCCAAATCTTTATCTTCATCCTCGTCTTCTTCAACTTTAATATGTATAATAATAACATTATATGTATATTATCATCACGATCATCAGTCTAAGGAACTATAAATGTGTTGCATACTTAAATAATTAGTGGAATCTGCAGTCCATTCATGCTATGTACAAGAATCTGCTCTGAGCGCGCACCATCGAATCTTATCGATCGAAGTAACAATAAGTAAAGTAGTGGCTTAAGGGATGATCAAACCTTGACCATTGCTTGCTTGCACTGCTTGCTCGTATATCACACTTAAGAAGCGTTTGTTTGCACCATTTTATTTATTGATCTATAAACGTATCAAGGGGGGCAACGGCGGCCCCCTTGAAGGATAACAAGAAAGCCGCTGAGTGACTTGAGTTAGGGCTGTGGCTGGAGATGGCGGTTGGCGATGGCCATCATCAGATAGGAGAAGTTATACAGGTCCAGATCCATCGTCGTCAGCGGGGCGTGCAGGTGATGCTAGTGAGGGGTCTCCTCCTCGGTGTCGAGCGGGCTGGGCGAGAGGAACTTGCGCACGTACTTCGGGTAGTGCGTCTTCTCGTGCGCCTTCAGGATGGTGGAGCGCGAAAAGGTCTTTCCGCAGAGCGTGCAGCGAAAGGGCCGCTCGCCGGTGTGCACCCGGCAGTGGTCCTTCATGTGATGCCGCAGCTTGAACGCCTTGCCGCAGAACTCGCACTTAAAGGGGCGGTCGCCGGTGTGCACGGGCAGGTGCGTGATGAGGGAGCTCACGTCCGGGAAGGATTTGCCACAGAACTTGCACAGCACGACACCGGGCCCGTCGGCCGCCAACTCGAGGTCCATGGGTGTGGGGTGCGCGTCTGCAGGGTCGGGCGGTTCGTGGGGCAGTAGGCCTGGGGGCCCACGCGACCCGCTGAAGTCGATCAGGTTCAGTGGGGAGTCGGGGGCGAAGGCCCCCATCGCCAGGTGGTGCTGCGGCTCGCGGTACTTGAGGCTCTCCAGGCTGTGCGAGAGGATGTGGCGCGTCAGCTTGCTCTGGTGCTGGAACGTCGTCCCGCAATACATGCACGAGTAGATGCGCGGCGAGCCAGCGTCCCCCCTGCACTCCAATTTCTGCAACCAAACAACACGACATCAACTTCTTGCTCGGCTAGGTGGCCTAGCTCTAGCGCCGACTACCCTGTAACACTACAAGAAGTTGACGCTCATTGTTTGGCTGGAGAAAAAGGATGTCTGCAGTAGTGCTGCGCCCTAATTTCTTTACTCTTTTCTGTTATTCTTTACTCATTCATCCCCGAAACTTAGTTCTTCGTAGTGGTATATGCGGTGCACCAACAAACACAGCTGCACAAGCATTGGTCATGGTCTGCCCTTCATCATATCATTCCACATTCACTCTTTTCTCTCCAACATTCACCTCAGGTGTAGACTTGAGTTGAGTTTGAGTAAAAATAAACATCCTAAGCCAAAATATGATTGTCAACTTCTTGACAGCGCGCACAGCAATCAATAATCAATCAATAACCGTTAGGTTAGATTACCAGATCTATTACCAGTTCATTCAATCAAACGCCCATTAAATTATACAATTACAAAACAAAAAACAGAAGGAGGAGAATATCCTAACATATTTCTTTTCTGTTGTTCTAGGTAAGGTTCATGGTACCTCCAACCACATCTATTTACCTACCACTTGACGTCTATAAAGGTAGGACTATATTATACCATGTTCCATTAGGTAATAAAACGTGTACAACAACGTGGAAAATTTGTAGCGCCGACAATTCTATTAGCAATAAATTCGACCGCGGCGCGATTCGCGTGCGATTCCTCTTTGAGTCCCCGGTTTATACTTTATTGAGTTGTGTCAAGCGCGGAGTGAGTTAATACGGTGTGCATTCAATGTATGCACATAATTTTCGTTTGTACTTTCGACTATTTATACAAATACAGAGCGCAAATACGGTAGTCGCATAACTGCAACTATGTTATGAGTGCGCGTCGCTGTTGAATGTCACTTTTGATAAAGTTTGCAGCGTTTGATAATGGATGGGATGGCACAGAGAATGATTCCACGTTCGATGTGCGTTGCCACGTGCCAAACAAGAATTATACCGGCAATTCGGTAAATAATCCGGCAGCAGCGGTGGTGGGTGATTATTAATAGCGCTTTGAATTCAGCCCAATTTCATCCAATTTAACACTCGATTTAGAACGCGCACGATATGTTTATTACGACTGCGTTGTATAACGATGGTGATGGTGTATCTGTCTCTTCGTTCTTCTTCTGGGTTTGTTTGTTTGTGTGTACGAAGTGGAAATTGTTCGCGCCGCACTTCGTTTTTGATACAATAAATTTACCTGATCTACGGTTGCGTTCAACTTGCATAATAGAATAGTTTTACCGTTCGTTAAAACGCAATGTCTTTGGCTTGCCTTGCAGCGACTGCATTAATTCAGCATTCAGGCGAGGTGATAATTTATACCCAGACGCTCAACGATTACGGCGCCTTCTCTCTCTTCAAATTAAGATTTCCTCGCCGATTGCACCGAACGTTGCAATATGCAGTCAGAGGTGTATAAACATGCAGCAATTTCATTGCTAGAGTTTCCAATAAATTTCAATTGTTTCGCCCAACCGAGTGCGCAAAAATTTATTGGAAATTGCAACCAACGCTAGGCCTTGCCTTAATTAAATACTTTGAAGAGTTAAGAAGTAAAGATATACTCACCGGGTCATGTAAATGTCGAGGGTAATCCGAAGAACTTTCGCCGGTGCTTTTGTCGTCCGCCAACGCGCCGCCCCCACCCCAGTCGACTTCCTTCTTCAGCGACTGAAACAAATTGAAAAAATACTACTTATCGTATAACTTGTTTTCTTCACTTAAACAATTGTTTGTGGGGAGAGAAAGCATGATGTTGATGTTAATTATCCGCGAGTGGAGTGCTAAACTAAACTAAGGTCAAACGTGAATCCAATTACGCACTGGCCGAATGTGCGAAAATGTCAATCAAAACCCGGCGCAGCGCGGCGGGCAAAAAATGACGCTCACTCTGCGGATTTTTGCAATGATGATCACGATTTACAAACGGACAAACACGCTTTTATTGGCGCAAACCATTTCAATTTCGATTTATTAATGCAGTTACAACGTACGTACGCCGGGAATTTTTCCATTTCGCGGCGCGCACGCAATCCCTACAGTTCAGTTCAGTAACTGTGTTATCGGGGAACCCGAGGCCTTGCCTTTTCCAATAGCCACCGAGATTAATTAACCAAATAAACACGTTTTCAATGGAAATTGCTCAATGAAAATACCAAATGTCAACTAAACAGTTCATAAAAAAAAGAAAAAATCGCGACATAAATTATCATTTTCTCTAACTTCTTGAAGATCTCATTGTTTTGTTGAATAACAACGCAATGTCATCTGGTATCGCTGCAGTCACAGTAATTTTCTGCTCTGCTTCATCTCTGGTGTGATTACCGTTCACGCACAAATTGCGAATGAAATGATACAGTGCACAAAGCCAGGCATTGCATTACTTTTGCCTTGCTGTTTGTGGATTGTTCTGTCCTGTCCTGGTCACGTTGGATATGCGTTTCCGATGCGATGCACTGCAGTGCATGAAACAATTTGCTAATGTCTTAATGACTGAGTCGACATTGACCGTCACAATTCTAATATAGTACGTTCTAACTATAGCGGAACCAAATTAGAAAGGAACGCACCGCATTGCATTGCATTGCACCACGGTTAGTTCAGGGTATGCTATTTATATACAATTAATGCGCAGTTTATGAAAATGGTTTAAGATTTGGGGTGAAACTTACGAGAGGCACTTGTTGTACTGGCGGCATATTTGAAGGTCCTGGTAGTGGTTCGCTAAGTATAGGAGAAGGTAACCGATTGCACCCAGTTAGCGTGCCGATCGTCGTAGAGCAAGCACTGATGGCGTTCCCATTATTGTGCAGTGTCATATCACTCGGCCTGCAGTCCTCGTTCATCAGTGGTGTGTCGGCGCTCCTAGTACGTTCCGGGGTACCAGGTCGCTCTGGTGACGTGTGGCAGAGTTTCGGCGGTGTTGGTACGTGTTCCCTCAGTTCTCTCTCTCGTTCTCGTTCCATGATCCGTCGCTCGCGTTCGCGCTCTCGTTCACGTTCTCTTTCTCGATCTCGATCCCGGTCCCTGTCCCTATCCTTATCTCTCTCCTTTTCTCTTTCTCGGTCTCGGTCTCGGTCCCGGTCCCTTTCTGGTCTGGGTTCTCGGTCTCGCTCCCGATCCCTATCGCGATTATCTCTTTCACGGTCTCTAGTATCACGTTCTCTATCACGGTCCACGCGGAGATCCCGTTCTCGAAGCGTGGGATCACGGTCATCGCTTGCACTTGTGCTAGCGCTTCCGCCAGGGGCACCACTGCAACCTGCAGTTGCTGATGTGCCTGCTGCAGCTGAAGAAGCAGAGGTGGAAGCCGCCGTCGGCTGAGGCCTCGTCTGTTTGGTGACCAACTCGGTGGGCTCGGTCTGCTCCGGCTCGTCCGGCTGCTCCTGCTTGTAATCCTGCGAGGCGCCCAAGTTAGTCATCTCGGCGAGTCCTTTGACTTTGAGGCTCTCGGCCGTCTTGAGGAGGGTGGGCAACTGACAGTACTCGACGTTCACCTCGCCCTTGTACATGAACTCGATGAGAGTGCGCAGCTCCTCGAAGTGCACGTCCTTGAGGATGACGATCGGGTGGCGGCTCGGGTGGTCCACGAACAGGGTCTGAAAGTACGAGGAGCACGCTGAGAGGACGACTTTGTGGGCGCGAATTGAATGGCCCTCCGAGCAGGCCAGCGTCACGTCCACCAGACTCTCGTCGCGCAGAAGTTGGCTGAACACCCCTAGTAGGTTACTCTGATGATTGTTCCACCTTAGGCAATAGTGCTCACTTCCCATGTCTAAGACAGACCACACTGCAACAGACACCACAACAACCTATTACTGACTAGTACTTCTCACATGGACCACGCGTTCATATACATGACTGCCGAGGGACTTGGCAGATGGATGATGAAATCATTGGCCAGACAGGGCCTTGAGTGGCAGACAGATAGACCCAGTGCCGAAAAGCAAAATGCGAATACGAATTTATGGTCAAGGCAATCGATTACAATTCGCGACTAATGTATGTACATACTACGCCAAGCGACGCGGCGCGACGCTACGTGCCTTCAATTCGTAGATCGCGAGTTTGGAGCAGTTGACCTAGATTAGAAAATTCGCAACATCGCATCAGAGGCCACGCCGCGCACACATTGTATTATGTGTATTATTATATATTATTCATGCTCGTAACACATACTAATATCAGCACCGACGAACACATCCAGATCCAGCCCATGGCCATCGCGTATCAAATTTGCAAATTTGGTTTGACTTACGCTTTACGCTTACTCTTGCGCAATCATTTTTTTCGCTATGTTTAGACTTGTGCGTTGTTGGTTTAAGACCTGAGTACCGAGTCCAGCAACTTTTGCCAAACTTTCTAGCTATGCGTGCAAACGGAAAAACGCAACTGTGCACGCAGCAGGATCAGGAACCAAGTGGTACGTGTATATTTGGCGTTCAATTTTCATTGCGATATGGCTACGTACATATATAAATAGTACACGAATTCATAACCACTAGGAATGAGATTGTATTCTGCCAAAAATTCCGCGGCTACGAATAACCCTTACGCATTGAAAGTGTATTTATACACAGAGTATTGCCACGCATATTGTGAATTCATATTAAGGACATAATAGAAAAAATAAGGACAAACCACCTTTCTGACATTGATTATGCAATGCGTTGTTGGTAACGCCAGTGAGATTCGCCCAGATGAGGAAGAATGGACGCACAGTGGCCGAGAAGTGTTGCGGAGACAATCGCTGGCAGGCGGCGGCTTGCTGGTGCGGCGATCATGCAGCGATGCGGTTGCGTTCCGAAAATATGCATGCGTGCGGCGCGAATTGCGAATTTATTCTGGTTGATTCAGCGGCCCATTCAGCTTTGATTCTTCGAGACCTTATCATGCCGCCGATAATGGCAATTCTTTGCTTCATTTCCTTATCGCCTGCTGAGCATTTCTGTGATCAGCCGTCGGTCGCACTGCCAGGAAGGATCAAAATAACTGTCGCACGATTTCAAGTCCCATCCTTACACCGAGAAACGAAACAGGATTGCGTGAACACCAAACCAACACTAATTCACTACTGCAGCTGATCAGATAGCACGTGTTACAAGAGTTTTCAGTTCAGTTTTGCGATAAAGTTGCAAGTTCGCGCGATCACGGCGGCGGTGGTCGAACACGTCTCTTCGCCAACTGCAACCAGCAGACTGGCGGTCCTCGAGCAGCACCGGTGCGCGCCAACCGTGCGAAAAGTGGTCGCTGGTCGCAAGCCGGCCGTTGGGCAATATGGGATTAGATAATATGCGTCGAGGTGCGAGTGGTGTGGTATGGTGTGGAGGTACTACCTGTCGTCGGCACATGCACGTCGGAGCGCGGACCAGTACCGGTGATCGGATCGGGTGCGAACAAACCA
>NBZA01001862.1:18194-31614 GCA_003054995.1 Aleochara bilineata
AAGCTGCAGATTCCTCCAAGCTTTGTCGAACATCCCCGTCTCGTTTACATCTACCCGCCATTTCCGTTCATGCAAAGTCGCAGAAATTATATTTGGGCAAAAACTAGTGAGATGTGAAATTCCGGAAAAACGCATGACGTTCTTGAGCTTGCGCTCTTCAGCTCGCTCTCGCTCATTTTTCACCACAATTCATATGAAATTCTCATAAAAAAAGGCAGTCATGATCCTAGATTTTTCAACACTCGGTTGATGCAAATGTTCAATGCATCAATAAATCCTCAGCGCACATCCCGGGCTTTTTCCCTCTCGCTCGAACTTTGATCTATTAAACGTTATTTTTCGTTCGCAAAGACATTATTTATTATTTATGTAAACTACAGCCAGCTAGCGTGTAATGTACCTACAACGTGCAATTTATGCACATACATTTTGCATGTACCTATGTGCCCTGCTGTTATTTTACTTCTGTTAGTTCCACTCCCATATCCGCATTTATTTGCGTTCATTTGTGGCATCGAGGAGAGAAGAGGAGAGGAGAGAAAATGCAAAACATTCGTTGCATATTTAGTTGAATATCACTCAATTCACATGTATATTAAGCGTTTATTTGC
This sequence comes from Aleochara bilineata, assembly GCA_003054995.1. Lineage (NCBI taxonomy): Eukaryota > Metazoa > Arthropoda > Insecta > Coleoptera > Staphylinidae > Aleochara > Aleochara bilineata. The sequence continues at coordinate 18,806 of NBZA01001862.1, forward strand.
GTTCCCTCCAACGAAATATTTCCGCAAAACTTTAGCCACATATCGCGTCAAACTGAAAACTCAAGCTCAACTTGAAGCTGATTTTGCCTTTACCGCCGGAAATACGTTTGCTTTACGTCATTACTCCTTGCTCCTGCTACTTATGCTCGCGCTCGTTGGGTTGTGAGTGCTAAAGAGGTTAAAGCCCGATTACCGAACGTAAATTTACTTAACTCTGTTCTTTCATAATGACTCTCAATGAATAATAATTAAAAATCGCTTCGCTTCAGCAATTAGTTTGCTGAAATATTAGGTAAGCGTGTTTGTTTGCTAGTTTCCAAGAACACAAAATGACAATTTCCTGTTTATCTTGGCCGGTCAGCTCTATATATGTAGCTGCAAGTACGTTTTGCTTTGTCCTGTTTCTATTTCAGTTTACACTTTACACTTTGAAGGCCCAAAAGTGGACGTACGCAAATTAACAATATGTAATTAAAGTTAACTTCGAATCAATAACATTACGTGCCATAAACTGTCAGACGTATGCAACCAAACAAACATATACGTAGTCTTATCATGGCCATAACAACATCCGAAAAATGTAGTTTTGCGTTGTTTTCGTTCGCAGCGCAGCGCTCTGAGTTTTTACGACAATGTGCTTCACTGATGCTGAAGAGTTGCAGAAGCCATCGAATTGAATAAAATTCGTATTCGGCGTATCTATCAAATGGTGTTTGCACTGATATGAAATTAAGCTCGCAGTGCACAGAGCTTCATGCTTGGCAAAGATGAAATATGGATGTAAAGTACTTCGGAGATAACGCTGTGCTACTGCGTTACAGCGCAAGCGCAATGGTCCGCTGCAAATAGTCCTGCAGGGCTATGTACATATTTAATTCTACATTTTTTGAGATGAGTTTGCTTCTGCTTGATAACAACCACTCAGGTCACTCCGAGAGCCATAAATATGTGCGGATTAGAAAAGTTTTTGCATTCAGACTCAAGTGAAGTGAGTTTTATGATCCTGTCATTCGCGTGATATAGTTGTGCGCTGCCAGAGGGCAGGACTATCAATATGAATAACTGCAAACCGAACAATTTTAATTAACGAGAGTTTCCAACTTATCCCACTCCCACTCCCATTCGTTCGCATATCTACTCACATTAGATTGCCGCGCAAATATTAGACTTTGAAATTAATTGAAGTTAAACGCTAATTTTTCCCAACGACAGCGACAGCGACAGTCAACAGACAGGTTTAATTTTACGCCTCCGCGCCTCGCAATCTGGTTGCTGGCTTGGCCTGTTTACAGTTTACACTCTACTATTTGCTGGAAAGCAAGATGTCACCGGCGCAAATGCGCAAAACTTAAAGAGCACTGAAGAGGCGGAAGTTGGCGCCTTTTGAATGGCAACACGTTGAAAATTCCACATCCAGTTTATCAGCGCTCGACGGGACGCCGCCGGTGATATCTCTCGTGCTGACTTCCTGTTTCTTCCTGTTTCCTGCGACTGTTCTTCCTGCTTTGCCATGCTTGTTAGATCCTAGCTGTCGCGCTCGCGTCGCGTCACCAAGTGGCGTTAATACAAAAATCCAAAAAATAAAAAATCGCCTTGCTTGGCGCTCTTATCACACTCGCATGTCACCGACTGGAGTAGATTGAGTCAGAGTGGAGTGGAGTGGAGTATGTCATTGCTTACTATTAATTCTGCTCAAACACACTCGGTGGTGTGAACAGAACGCTTACGTGCGAGGAAAGCTAAAGCTAAGAAATAAATGCGAAATGGAGCAATGCAATGCAATGAAAGTGAAGCACGAATGTTTTTTTATTTCCTTCCTTTTACACGCAAACACACAACAACAGCGCTTGTTGTTCATTTGTTTCTTGTTAGTTTCATTTGATTGTGTTATACCTATCTTCCTAAGCATATAAACGTCTATGAAATCAAGGAATATCCAAGGGTGCAATAATGCAATAGTAGAATATTTACTGAGAAACTATAAATTGAAGCGGAAGTTGAGGTCTGGCTTTCAAACGATGAAGGTCTGAGTGACACCGTCATGTGAAAAGCGAAAAAGATTCAAGGAGCCGCGCCGTGCCACGCCGCGTTGAGAGAGTTCATAAAGCCGCCTTGCAGTCGAAAGGCTTCGTTCCTTCAAACAGCAAGGTGCGAACGCGAACGCAAGCGCAAGTGCATCCCCAAAGGAGCTCAGTCTGGCTTGGCAGCCTCACATGTTTAGATTTTATAGCTCGGGTTCGCGCCGAGATGTGTATTACATCCGAATATAAAGGCGAGTGAGTGCTTGTGGGCGCTCGATTTCCACAGCCATGCCAGGCCAGTTACCCGACTATGACCCTATCCTATCCCATCCCATTCTATCCTTTCGTATCCTACTTAGTTATAAATGATTTATCTCCGCACACTTTTATTCGACACTGAAAGGCATTACGAATATGTGAATGGCTTACAAATTCGGATGCGGCGTGTGCGGAAATGCAGGAAATGCCTTTTATGAGCGCCTTCAAAGCCCAAGCTCCTTCAGCGCAATTAACTTCCCAAACAACACACATAACTCGCTCCTGTGCTCCTCTCTAATTGTGCGCCATAAAAATTTCGGGGATTACGCTTTGTCGGCCATACGTTATCATCTAATCTTATCTCAAATGAAATCGTGTTCTCTTACAATTAAGCTTTCTTTAAGACTCAATAGATTCCTTAATAAACCTTAGAGTTGAAATAATTTTTGGCTGTATTATAGTAACATTTCTTCTTTTCTTTAAAGTTTAAGAGCGCCTGCCGTTCGCAAGCACATAAATGTCGTCATTGTCTTGCGAAATTATGAAAGCAAACGTTGTGTTGGCGTGCTGATCGTGAGTTTGAAGGCTTACGAGCGACTCAGTTTCCGGTTTACCACATGACGTTTCCTAGCAAATGCAACTGCATCGTGGAAAATAAATAGACGAACAATGAACTCGCACATTCTGAAATGAACAAAATGTTGAAAACGTTCAAACGTTTGTCCAGCGATGCATTCTTCATTCGTTCGTGCGCGGCCAGTGCGAATTTGCATATTGGCCTTGTTACGTAATAAATGGCAACCGCAGTTTCACTTCCCTTAGAACAAACAGCCACAGCCATAGCTGAAACTACACAGCAATAGTCCTGCCTTGCCTTGCCTAGTAGTCGGCAATGTAAAAACAAACAAGCTGAAATTATTTCTGGAGTTTCATTACGCAAAAGAGAAATTTTTAATTTATTTCCAGACTGCGTGTTGTTTTTGCCGGAAGCTAATATTATTTTTTAATGCACTCGCAACACATTCCACGCAAGTTTATGAATATTCACCCGCTCCCACGCCACGCCACGCCATGAAAGTCTTTACGACTCTATCTGCAGGTTTAATTATCATTTTTGATGTGTTTTTAAATTGTAAAAGCCGAAATTAACACCGAGAAATATGCTTTTCATTAATGAATGCAATCCCAGCCATCCAGCAGTGCGTTTGCATTACCACATATTCTTGTTAACTGATGATAATTAGAAAAATTCAAACACTAATGAGAATATTCTATTACCAAAGACACGAAAGAAATTCAATAAATCAAAGCCTGGCCTTGCCTTATCATTAATATCAGTTCAGAAGAGGGCTCGTGATTGCAACAGACGTCTAAATAATTAAAAATATCTTAGAGAACGCGCCCTAATTATAAAAATTACACTCTTCCAATTAAACCAGCGTCATTCATCTCCCAAGAAGCGCTATATCTTATTTTCCTAGTTAAAGCCGACTAATTGCTTCATTTTTCAATAGGATCATTAATTAACCACACACAGACAGGCAAAGCGCCGCGCATTCTTACATTTTTACAATGCGAGTGGAAGCCCTAAGGGACGGCGATAGGCGTCAGTTGTTTCATTCATTAGAAGAATTTCCAACAAACGCACGAAGCACCAGCACCAGCGCGTCGAATGTTTTTTGTTGCGCTTGCAAGCTTTTAAACATCCCTTTCACGAGCTCATGATTGAAGGGGCAGCACTCTAGCGACTCATGCTTTCTCGCCAGCGCAACGCGGCGTAAAAAGCGAAACAAACACACCAAAAGCGTCGGCTTCAAGGCCTTTTCCATGGCTGAAGCTGAAGATGAGCAAAGAAGAAGAATAAGAAAAACGCACGCAAGAGAGGAAGAATTGCACTTGCGAATCGTTAAATCTTGATAAATTTCCACGGCAGTTAGACAAGATTAATTCACTCGCCGCGCCGGCGACGTAAAAGTAAACTTAAAACGCAAGCGCAAGCGTAAATGTAAACGAAAGTGCTTCTTTTGACGACTAACTCATTCATTGAATGCTTTGAATATGGTCAATTCCAAGCATACCTACTCGCTCACTGCTACAAATTGTTTCATTGTCGAATTGTGCAAAGATGAATAATAGTGATGGTGCTGCTTTGTTATTCAAAGGCCCATCTATTATTGGCTTATTGGCTGGCGCAATATTAATGTTTCCTCGACCAAAGCCGAGCAGGAGCAGGAGCAGCCGCGGTGATGCAATTGTAATACGAAAAGTAAATATCCGTTGAGCATGTTTTCGAACCTTCCTAGTGTGTAGTAATGTTTCGAGTAAATCTATCCGAGTGAGCATTTGTGTTCAGCTGTCATACGTTCGGTTGCGCAAATATTGCAGCAGCCAGCAAACATCTCCAGACATGCGAGGTCTCCAACAAGAGAAGAGTATTGTTTGCGCAGCCTGCCTGGCAGACGCAATTTTCTTCAGCACCAGCATCAGCTTGGCCCCGCAATGCGATGCAATGCAATACGTCTCTACGCAAATCACATCTCCATTGAAACTTTAACATCTAGAAAGGCAACGAACGCTAAACGAGGAGCTTTTACGGCAGGTGCACGTCGCGTCGCGTATTAAAATATGTATCATATTTTATGCAGTTCCTTCTGGGAGTGGCATTCCGTTAGCGCAATTCATTGCTAGAAATATCCATTATCCTTCATGCATTTTGAATGCGGTTTCTTGTTTTCGTCCTCTTCATAAAATTAATACAATGTGAGAGAATTTATCAGAACTGAAATCAATGCTTTGTTTCACTTCGCTGCAGCTTTAAACTCGTAAGACTTGAGACTTAAGACTTAATGTTGGTTGGTAATAATCGATCTTTACATGCATGATTGGTGCATGCATTAGTTTCGCAAAGTTAGCAAGCAAGATGCAAGTTGCGATCACACAGGATAACAATCAATCCATGGAGGCAGTGTATTTGCGGTGCAGTGGTAATGTTCGTAATGCGCTTACACCTGAGCTCTCTCTGAGGTCTCGCCACGGTTGTTCGGCTGCATAGGACACTGGGATCAAAGTGGTACATTGAATTTCCACCCAAACCACTGACATTTCATATTAATATAGTGCTTTCCCCGCAAAAAGTTGAAAAAATCAGCGAATGTGTACGTTAATCGGGTGCACTTTTAACGAGCCGCCCATTAGGTACCGCGCAGAACATAAGATGCAATTGATGTCTGACAGATCGATCGAAAAGATATTAAAAGTAACTTTGCCATTTGTCTGCAACGATGCGATGCGATGCGCTGTCGACGACTCGTTGCAATTGTTTCAATTGTTCCGCAACGTTAAGCGAGCCCAGCTCGTCGCTCGTGCTTTGAGCTTTTATTTCAGTTCTTTGTGAGTTCCGCGTCGAAAACTTTTTTATTGAAGTTTTCTCTTACTTTCTTTATTTTATTCTTCTTTTTCTTAGGTCAACTGTTTTCTTCGTTTCACTGTTAATTTCTGTGTTAATTTACAATGTGTTACTTGTGGCTTGGTTTTCTGCGTTGAAGGAAGAAAAAATGAAATTCATTATTCATTATTCCGTAATCACACATGGCCACACAGGTAAATTGCATCGAAAATTATGTGATTTGTGCCGCAATTTCGCGGCGGCGTCGGCGAAATATAATAATCCCAGCAGCAGACAGTCCAGAAAATCGCTTAACGGCGCAGACTTTAGGACCGGGGCAAAGCACCGATGCTCGAAATAGCAAATACGAAGCAAGCAGCATCGCAGCCGCCCCCGAAATCATTCAATCACGCGCCGCCGCCGAGGGAGGACAAATTTCGCCTTGCGGAATGTAATCATTTGCTGGGCTGCGTTCCGTTCGGATTAAAGATCACGCGAGTAGAATGTAATTTGGCGTGGAATATTTAATATTTGCCAAGAAATTGAAATAAATTTCGATCACAAGTCATCACCGAATTGAATTTGCACTTGCATTTACATCAATTCTTAAGTATTAATAATACAATAAATGACTGGCTAAGAGTTAAAATAAGTATGAATTTATCGCAGCATATGCTGAAGAGGAGAGTCTTTAAGGAAAGTACCTAAGTATCTGAGTAAATAGTGGATGAAGAAGTTGAATCGATTTAATCTCATCCAGAATTTATAGTTTGCTATTCAGGCCAACAAAGAGACCTGTAATGACCGAGCACTAGCACAAGCGCAAGCGTACGGAATGAATATCAACGAGACGAAGCGTTAAATTCAACTAAATTGCATTATCTCATCGCCTCCCATCCGGAAGTATGCACATCGATGTGAAAATTCATTGCGCAAGACTTTAATCAAGATCATTCCAGTCATTGACACTTAGCACACAACCGCTCACGGGCCGCTTCGGAGGAGTAAATATCCCATCACGCCGTGTGGCGTCCGCATAACAACTATTTATAGACGTAATTAAGCAAGTCACAGAAGCGCAAGCACAAGCGCAAGCGTGCAGGTGGAAGCTGATAATGTACGAGCGATGGTGTGCAACAATAACGTCGAATCGCCGGCTGCGTGCCGCACACATGCATTATTTACGAGTCTCCCGACGCTACCAGCTCCAGAGGCGTCGGTGGTAATGTCTTGCCACCTCCGCCACTACACACCTACGAGTACACAATACGGATAGATATCTCCGGCATCGGGTTGTAAGCAATGGTAAATGTTTCATGCCCGATGCGCTTGCCGTATGCTGATAGCTCCGCTCCACTAGTAGTTCTAGTTCTGCTCCAGCCTCGGTCGTGTTCTTGATGCAGGCCGGGGATCGAGGGAGAATAACAAATGTTTACAAACTAACGTAAAACTAGCGTGTTTGATTACCGAAAGCGGCAACTAATGGACTCTGCCTGCGAATGCGAACCCGAACGGGGACGCAAATGCGACTAGGAGTTGAGTTTGAGCGCGAGCCTCCCGGTAAAATGCGCATGAAGTAAACAAACAAATGGCTGGAGAGAGAAGTTGAGTTCAGAAAGTGCATTTAGCGCAATGCTTTTCGCTAATGCTTTTTAATAAGTAATGCAGTTTGGACTGTCATTGATTATGTTTTTCCCGTACTCATTGTCAGAACGTGAAGCACGCCAGTGTATTACGTGCAAATCCATGCTTTTGGTGAGTAATTTATGGTAAAATCATTATGAATTTTAACACAACTGCGCACTCCTAGCAACGTACACTGAGGGCGCGTGCATACTTCCCCGTGAAAATTCAAATTTATGCATAAGAAAATTTAACGCGTTTGGTACTAAAATTTATTACTGTGTCACTATTTCCCTGTACGCGTACGTAGAGTAATGCAAAGAGTTCCTAAACTTCCTCAACCGCGCCAAGAAAATGTCGGTTGGTCCTTAAAAGTTTCACCGGAATTTCAAGATTTTCAGAGATTGCGCTCGAATTCTACGAAAATTTAAATGAAAATATTTCTCATTCGTCGTATAATATTAATAAAATTATTGAGATTGAATATTTATTAAATCAAATGCGCTTCATCCTCGTATTCGCTTTCCTTTAAGTTGAACTATACAGAATTCGAATTCTATTTCAGCCGAGAGAGTTTGACTTTCGCCTCGGTTTTCAGTTAACTCCAGCGTGATAAGGAGCAAGCTATAAGCGCGGAAGTAATAAACTCAATTAGTTAATGCGTTATCCGAGTCGATCTTGCCGGCGAGGACTGGTGCAAGCAAGCGCAAGTGCAATAACTGCGCGTGGTAAGAAATCGTGAAATTCGCTTTTATTAGACGAACAATTAGATTCCGTGCAGCAGCATTGCGTTATTGCTTGTTGGCGCATTTATAACGCATGAATATTGCTTAATTCACAGCAATTACACTCCAAGACTCCAACGACGCGTACGACAATTATACGAATATCTTCTTCTGCCTCTGCCTCTGACTCTGCTACTTGAATATTAACCGCGTTAAGCTTTACACTAATCTTAAACTTTCAAAAGTTCTTATAGGCAACGAGGTATCACTGTATACAGTAATTTATCTTGATATATTAGCATGCAAAGCAGCTATAATTAAAAAATAATAAAAGTTAATTAAAGTTGCATATGCATAACAGAAAGATGAACGTCAGCAATTAATTCGCACACGCTGGACAAGCATACAGCTCCAAATACGCTTCACTCCAGAGAATTGATTTAATTAAACGTAAATGTCCCGCGCGGCGTCCAATTTAATTCCCAAGTTTGCCACGTTTTGCCCGCTCATTCATTTACTTCCGCTCACTCATCTCGCGTTTTTGTGCAGCGAGACCTGAACCGAACTGAATGTATTCAATTTATTCAATTGCTTGATGGACGCACCCTGTCTGCTTTGGGTTACATTCAACCTCCAACCTCGCCTTTAGGTAGACACATTGTATTGTATTCAGCTGGAGGTGAAAGCATCCATCGTGTGGATAAAATCCTTAAAACCCGCGTGTCATGTGTGCCTGTAGTTTAAGGATGAGAACGGAGGATGAAAGAATGAAGTGGGCTGGATAGCCACGCAGGAAAGATGAAGTCATCATCATACATCAAACCGAGGAAAATATTAAACTTCCTGCGAGTCGGGTCGAGGCGCGAGGTGAGGATGAGTATGAGTATGAGGGTAAGGGTGAAAGTTGAGCACGCGCGACTTATGATCGTCTGAGAACGTTCTTGAATTTTTATTGTGCTCGGTAATCGCACGTTGCGTTGGAGTTTATTGTGCAGAAGCGACGCAAAGCAAGGCGACACATGAAGAGTGCTCACCGGAGTGACGCTCCCGCCGCGCATTCAATAACGCTAAGCGCTCCTGATTAAAAACTGCCAACGCGTGCTCTTCAATTATAAGCCTATTCAGGCGCATGAACGTTCATCCATTCTTCGTTCGTTGCTCATGTGCTGTCACCAGCGACGAAACGCGACGCTACGCGACGTGCTTCATCAATGCACACAAATTGAAGTGGCACTCGCGCAGTGTATGTATTTCTGAAGAAATGCTACCCGCAAGCTGTAAGCAGCAAGCTTTACAAAGACATATTTCCGGCCATTACCTCTCCGCACAAAAGTCAAGTTTGTTGGCTAGAAAAGCCTTCGCCAAGGAAAGCGAGCGCCGGGAATTTAATCAAAATTTCTGACACACGCTCAATTTGTGTTCCAGGGTCGCCTACTGGGGAAAGTCGACGCATACTTCAGCTCGTTCCGCCGGTGTAATTATCCGAAAGTGAGTCCGCAGGGTGTCGTCGAAATCATCGAAGAATGCGGCAGATATTCGCAGTAAGTTGACTTTTACTTTGTAAGTAACCTAACCTAACCCCCAATGCAAAAATCGAGTGCATGTGTGGTGGCCTACAGTTGCCATAGATACGAATTTACATATGATAGTCACATCAAAGGGACGTATTTAGCTGACAGCCACAAAACTATTACACAGGCAATGAATGCACTTGCACTTGCACCGCCAAGCCTGCGCCGCCCCCAGGATTGAATAATATATTCGCTTTTGAATCGGATTATGACGGACATGCATTTGCAGTGAGTTAGTTTCGGCGAGTTTTCCGCCGGGACTTATGTTAAACTGATTAACATCGCCGATTAACTTTACTTACGCGAATGAATCGGAACACGCTTCCCGAAAAAGCGTGCGAAATGATGATGAATGCACACGTTGAATGGCAAATTGCGGAAAGCTGTACTGATGAAACGGCAATTAAAAGATTTCATAATATTGTGAGGCCACTCTTCGGATGGCATGATTGATGACGCAATAAATCAGCATCCCAATGTCCTGTCGAAGCCCACGTGCTTCTGTTTGCGCCAGCGCACTCAGTCAAATGTTAATTAACGACGAGATAATGCACATTCCAAGTGGCCAACTGGCGAACTATATAGCGCCATTTCGGGTCTTGTTTTCCTGGCTGCCTATACACTCATTTATTACTCTGCCAATATTTGACGAGCAATTAGCAAGGATAATTAATTTAAATCAGTGCTGAGTTTAAACCTAAACATATACACTTCCCAACGACAAAGACCTTTCGAACGCGTTCTGAGAACGTTTAATAAGTTTTTGTTATGACAGGTCGGCACAAAAGAAGTGAAAAACGTTGAAAAGGCATTGCCTTTGAAAAAAATCTAGAAGGTATTCATTATTGTTGCGCTCGCTGGATATTAAAATATGCTTTGAATTGTGAATTGCTGGGCGAAAATATGAATACACAATACGGTTGTGTGATGATCCGCAAAGGGCGCAAGCGCGAGCACAAGCGCATTACCTGTGAAAATATTTTGAAAGCGATATGCAATAATAAAGTGCAAAATTCTCCGACGATACAGTACATACAGTGCCGCTGCTGCTGAATTTATTTGCTTTCGGCTGCAAATATGCGCAAAGCGGCGATAAAGCTTTCAATCAAACAATACCCTGTCTGTGTGGCAGGCCTGGCTTTCAGGAATATAAGACCTCGTTTATGCCTCAGATAAATATCACGAGAGGCGCAAACGCAGAGGCAGTAATGGTTCCCAATAGAGCGCCTTTCACCTGCACGAATATTTTCAAATATTTATCATTCCCAAGATTTGCCACTTTCTCATCTGAATTTACTTCCACTTCCAGGTTCTGGGATATCCCGAGTCCTTGGTGGCAAGCCAGCACGGTCCTGGTTGGGACCGGAAGCGCGCTCAGCTTGCTCGTCGCAGTCACAGCGACGGCGGCGTGTTGCATCACATATGTGGTGCACACGGGGACGGCACGCATCGCTGGCAGTTTGCAACTTTTGGCAGGTCGGTTGAGTATTTTCACCTTTTTACGCGTATTTTTCAGCGAGCGAGAACCTATCTGACCTAACAATGTAGGTATACACCAAACTATGCATCACTAGATGGAATGGTATGTGTGTCGGAATTCATGTTCGAATGCTGTCAGCTTGCTGCTGCTACTCTACGCCAACGCCAGTACCGACTGAATTGGTTAACTTCTTCTCCCCGGGTAACCGTTTTCCCATCAAAGCCCCAGCACATATATTGCAACTTACCGACCAACTCGCAATCCTCCAGAGTATCAATCTCGGAATGGAAAGAATATATCAACGAGCGAACGCACAAACTAACGCATTGCAAAGGAACTACTCTGCTCAAGTCGAGTTCAAGTCGATGCACGATGTAACATCCTAATTTGTATTCGACGTTTCAACCTTTACATAAGAATAAAATCTGGAATACTTCGTATTCTTGGCGAAGTTGCGAATGGTATCTAACGAGCGCTTTGCATGTTTCAGCCATTCTCGTAATTGGCGGCGCTGCTGTTTATCCAGTTGGATGGGACAACAGAGAAATGCGGGAATCCTGCGGAAATTCTAGCCATATCTATCGCCTAGGTCTGTATACGTATCATTCCTGCGGGCTGAGTTGAATTGCGAGAGAATGAATACAAGAAAGGGTCACGACTTCAAAGTCGTCGAGGTCGCCGTTTCCTTTCGTTTAACGTCCTGTTAACGACGACCCGACGACCGTTAAAACCCCTGCGCGGCGCTGGGCTATTGTAGTTCAAATGTTCGTTTGCTCTGCTTGCAGGCACATGCCAACTCTCGTGGTCCGTCTACCTGATAGCGAGCGCAGTCCTGTTGCTGCTCCTGTGTTTCTGTTTGAGTTTTTGCGCGTCTCGGGTGAAGGCCGGCTCATTTCGGATCTGAGTGTACAGCGCCGACATGCTGTCCAGCAGCGTGTAGCTTATAGACTGGCCCACATTTCGGCGCAGCCTGAAGCCCGACCACCGATGCAGGATTGTGTGCATCGTACCACCGCCCACGAACGATCGCCGGCCGCGGGCGGCAACCACATTCTTGTTGAAGTCGAACTCGCGCATTGCCCCGTCGCCGATGAGTGCTGCTCGACGCTGAAGGAGGACAATTCCAATTCGATTTCACCAAGGATGGACACCGACCGGCCAACGAGGGTTAAGAAGTGTGACAACCACAAGCATAACAGTGCGCAGTCCCAAGAGCTGCAAATGCATGCGCCAGCGACTGCTAATGCCGCCAACTCATTGCCCTACGTGCTCGTTCGCGGCGAGGCGCCAAACGTAAGCAGTCCGGGGCATATTCCCAAGTGTCTGCAGTGCGAGAATGGGATATTTGATTAAAGGAACCGCGAAAACGAATCAAGAACGAAACCAAATCAAATTATGCAAATCAAATCCAATTGAAGAACCAAGAACCGAAAACCACACACTGTTATCTCTTGTATTGTAAACATGCGCACAACGATGTACTTTAGCTTGGTTTTACTTGTTTTATATACGATATTATAGCGAAGTTGAAGTTGAATTTCAGTTGGACTACAGAATTATTGATAGTTTTCCTTGTTATACCGTGAGATTACCGTCAACGTGTATCATCTTTAACATGTGAATATATTGTAGATCCTTTAGCATCCACTGTTACTGCCATGCTCCAGGTATATTGTACTTTTGTTTGTAACTATTCATCGTTAGTAAGAATAAGTACGCAAATAAATCGGATGTATGAGCCATGAA
>NBZA01001862.1:31926-42073 GCA_003054995.1 Aleochara bilineata
CTAATCATTAATAAAGTTCTTATCACTCCGCACTGAACAAGTTCTAACCCGGTAAGTCATTCGCACACACAAACTTGCTGCCATATTGAAAGTTATTTGCTCTGATGTCATTTGTTCTGATGTCAATATTAGGCAACTTCTATGCAATCCTATAAACAAAATATTTAAAAATATTATTATTTTACTTAAAAATATATAAAATCTTCGGTAATTAATGTAAAACTTTTTGAAATATGGCTCTTTGCTATGAAAACCATCAGTACAAACACTTTATGTATAATGTTTCTTGCTTACTGATATTTGCTTATTTCTCCAATTATAACAAGTCGCGTTTAAGTTGAAGAAGTAATATTAATATTATTATTCTGATCCACTTCAATTGTTACTCGTACAAGAAACTTCCAATCACTCCGCACTGAACAATTTCAAGAAGTTTAAACTCATTAAAACACATGTCATACGACCTGTCATTGAGAAAATAAAACAATGAGTAGAACCATAGGCAACTTGCAATCCACTAAACAACAAACAAAAGTTTAAAAAATCCATATATTATAAATAATTTACTTAAAATCTATCAAACAACCTCATAAGTTAATATAAAACTTCCCTAAAATATCTCTGTATGCTACTTGAGTCCCGTACAAATTTCAAAACTCTTCTTTCTTGGTTACTAATATTTGGTTATTGCGGCCAATTACGACATCAATAACAACTCGCGTCTGATTTGAAACGTGATGATTCTTTTCATCAACTTCCAGTGGAAGTTTGACAATAAACTTTTGATTAAAACAAAGATCCTTCAAACAAGTAAACGCAACTAAAGTTATATCAATATCCGCATGTTCTTTGGCATCACCAGTCACATCAACCATAAATTGTTCAATAAAATCCCCAGAGGTAGAAGAAACTTGCAATGTTTTCGTCTTAGTCGAAATACTCCACTTCTGGGGTGCATTTTCCGTCCAATGTAAACCATCCTTCAACTGCACTCTAACCTCAACCATTAATTTCTGCTTCATGTACGCAGGATCCAGTTTAAACACAAGATCCTTTGACATTTCATCGACCGTATCAATGACTTCCTTTGGCTGCAGCTCAATGCCATTGAACTTTAAGACTTGCACATTGACCACTTCAGTCAAGTCATCCTTCAATGTGCATACCTTAATTTGATGATTATTGGTATCAGCGACGTAAAGTTTGCCATCGGATGTTTGATGCAACCCACAAGGTTCGTTGAAGCACCCTTCAGGCGCTTTAATTGTTTGTACACGATTAATACCCAAGTCGACGGCCTTAATTTTATGATTATACGTATCAGCAACAAATACTATGTCTTTATGCTTCTCCGTATTCGACGTAGCGACGCCTAAACAATGCTGAAGTTTTCCTTCGAATGATACGCCATCTTTATCTCCAAAAGCAAACAAATTCTAGAAAAACAAAACCAGTTAATATTCCATAATCAAATCAAATGAACAATCTTACATTTGGATTGCGATCTCCACCAACAACTCCACTAACTTTGCCATCAACTAACGAAATCTTCCTCACACTTGAACTTTCACTGTCAGCAATGTAAATTTCATTCTTCTTGTGACAGACGGCCAAGCCTGAAGGCTGCGCAAATGCTGCGTTCAGCGGATAATTGTTATTACGATTTTCTTCACGTCCCGATCCAGCTATACACCTAACTGTTCCGCTTGCATATTCAGCACCTTTCCACCATTTTGTATCCTCCAAGAAAACAGCCCAGACTTGATGCGTCCCAGCCATTGCAACAAATAAAATGGGTTTCTGATCACTCGTGGTGTAAATATCAACATCCCACGGGCTAGAAATGCCTTGTTGGGTGCCTTTGCGTCCGCCATTACGATCGTAAGACTGCACACCGTTTCCGGCAACAGTGGAGACCATTTGCTGCTTCAAGTCTATTCGACGAATTGCATGATTTTCATTATCAGCAACAAAGACCACGTCTTTTGTGTGGAAACAAACGCCTTGGGGTTGATTAAAACGAGCTTCAGTAAACGATCCATCTCTAAAACCCGCTTCTCCGTGGAGACTTCCAATGGTGATGGGTGTTTGTGAGGTTAAGTTGTAAAGAATGATTCTGTTATTGCCAGAGTCAGATATGCATAGTATTTTGTCGGTTTGTTCTTCAAAAATGGCAATTTTGCCAGGAAATTGTAAAGGCTCATTGGGCATTTCAAGTTTATGAATTGAAGCATCAACTGGCATCTGGTGAGATGATATTGTCGACTTGTAATACTCAAGGAAATGTTTAATGTACAACTTTAAAGTTTCCTTATGACCTTCGCCCATTAACATGACCAATGGTACACCGTCTGGACTAATAAGTAACAAAGTAGGCCAACAGTGAACCTCCATCTGCCTCCATATTTGGGACCCAGCATCGTTTACAACTGCATGTTCAATGTTATATCTCAACACTGCATTCGTAACATTTGCAGTATCTTTTTCATTGTCAAATTTGCCACTGTGAACACCAATAACAACTAGTCCATCTTCAATTGAAAAAGCATGCTCAATCTCCTTGAGGTCAGGCAGAATATGCATGCAATTGATGCAGCAGTAGGTAAAGAAATCCAAGAGAACTAATTTGCCCTTCAGTTGTTTCTTGAAGAACAACGGCTCTTTGGTGTTGAACCATTGCACCCCCGTTGGAAAGTCCGGTACTGGGCTATATTTCAATCCTTCAATGTACTTCTTAAATATTTCGCTTGTTGGTAACTTGTTTGATTCCAATAGAGTTTGGAGATGGTCATTGGAGTACATTAGTGGCACTTCCTGGCCATCCATTCTGAAGCCCGATAATTGTTTAATCAAGCTGCGAAAAGCTTTAACACCAGTTACTGATGAGTATGATTTATGAAAATAAGACACACCTTGCATGAGAGTATTCATATAAATATACAAAACAACTTTACGTGGGTGGTTTATATAAATATTAGATATTTAGCCTATTTTCGCACTTCACTATGAAAATTTAAGATTCAGACACAAACTCCCGTAGCCAATTAACAAAGCGTAAGCTTGTTGTATAGTAAACAATAAAACAGGCGAATAACAAGACAAAAGTGCAACATGTACACAGTTGCTTAATGAATTATCAGGTTAAGTAACGGCATCTTGTACACTCTCTCTTGACTAATTTCTAGTAGATGGCGCTTGCAATATAAATAAACTTTATAATTTTGAAGTTTTAAAAGTTATTAAATTAATTATACATATATTAGTTTAAAAATAGCCTATCTATTAAAATTATTTCAAGAAATAAATGGTTGCATGTCAAGATAACATAACTGAATGGTCGCAATACAATAAATCACTGTCATCTTGATATATAACAAAAGCCAATGATCGTAGATCTTGTCAACTTCTACATTGAATATTTTTATTTAAGTGTGCAACATAACTTGAGCTGCATTGTTGCACGTTGTAGGGCCAGCGTAAAAATGTACCACGAATAAAACAAGAATAGGTCAAAGAACGATGCATAATGATATGGCAAGTTGCAAGAGTGTGCCGACCTCATCCAGGGAGGCTAAATCCTTACTTAGGTCACACACAAGCTACTCATGCGAAAAAGTGGTCCCTAACGAGAACTGGAATAAAATGCGCAGCAAAAAGACATCGACCATAATGACGTAGGGACTTTGCTTAAGGTATAAAAGTATAAAACGATGCACTTGATACGGTGCATTGCCAAAAGTTTGCAAGTGGTCCAACTTAAACCTTCATCTACATACGCACAAAGTGAGCAAAAGCTGCAAAGATTTATTTAGAAATGTGTAAAGCGTTGCTTATTGTACTTTGTTGCAATTTTGGTTTAATTGTTGGTGACTTATACAAAGTGTATGAAGAGAATCCATTTTTATATGGTACGTACATTTTTTATATACTTACTTATAATTTATATAATTATTTACGCTTCTAATAGTGTGATGAGGGTACAAAGTATAATACTTACCATTTTTTATTTAATTTGCTAATGCTTAAACAGTTTTCTTACTAAACTAAGAAAAAAACAGTGCGTTTGTCTACATCAACGTCGTCAGACAGGTAGCATCAATATACAAAGTAGTTGTGTTTGCAACTTGCAATCAAACGATCAATAGACTGAAGTTTGCGCTATAAACTCATATCTGAAAGTGCAAGAAATGAATAAAAAAGAAAAAGTGTCTTATTGTCAGTTACATAAACTTGTTTTAATGATAATTTATCAAAGTGTCAGTGTTTTTGCAATAGATTCGAGTACAGACTTAAATGTTCCTTCAGAGTTTGTGAATATTTCATTCTGGGTTAACGGTTAGTGTCAAAAAATAATTATTAATTATCTTAACTTACAATTAGTGAAATCTTAAATTTAAAACATTGCTTCTTGTTGCATGCATTTCATGTGCAATATATCAACCGAGTGACGTAAAAATATTAACATTTTTGTAGTTTTAAGAGTTTAAGTCCGAGTGCAGATCCATGTTATGTATGAATTCAAGTACTTTATTAACATTTTTATTTCGTTGCCCTTGCCTGCTGACTCAACACGGAGTGAAGATGATTGCGCTTGA
The DNA here is from genome assembly GCA_003054995.1 of Aleochara bilineata. Lineage (NCBI taxonomy): Eukaryota > Metazoa > Arthropoda > Insecta > Coleoptera > Staphylinidae > Aleochara > Aleochara bilineata. Next base: position 36,522 of record NBZA01001862.1, read on the forward strand.
AGCCATCTTGAGATAACGGCATGTGCAGGATAAGCAGAAACCTCTTGCAATCCAGTTTTGGGCATTTTTGCGAAATCTCACGTCATACAAAATTCAAAGAAATTTTTAAGTGGTAAAGACCAAAAATAATTCAGAAAATAAATTCACAAATTAAATATTTATTAATTTATATAAGCCTGCAGTTAAAAAGCATTTAATTGAATGCTAAAATCAATTAATTAGCAATTTTCAATCTTATTAAGATAATGTCTTAAACGCTGAAAAGCATTAAGACCCAGCTCACCCAACCGAAACCGCACTAATGGCTCTGCGGCCGACGATTTATTGACTTGCATGTCGCTGATTCTTAATTCTTGTTTGACTTAGATCTTGGCCAATCTTACTTGTTTCTTTCTTTTGTCAGGCGAATTTCAGCCCGGTTTTATAGTTCCTCAGAGACCACTTAATGATGCAACTGAAAAACCCGCCGGAACTTCACCGCCAACCATTGTCAATAGACCAAAACCTTCCAAAAAGCCTAATTCATCAACAGGTTTGTTCGTTTCTTGCTTTGTAAATTAATTGATGAATGAAATCAACTCAAACGGAAGAATGCAATCATTATTATGTGTTTTTAATGATGTTAATTGTTACAAAACAAACAATCATCTTGTAAATAGAAATAATAACATAATTTTACATGCTTATATTATAGATGAATTACGAAAATATTGTCTACGGCCTCACGGAACTTTTCAAAGTGGTTACTGCAATGGTTTTGTTAATTGCTGGGATGACAATGTAATTGAGCAATTTTGCGGAAAGACGTTAATGTTTAATCCCAAGGGGTATTGCGACTACCCACATAACGTCAATTGCAATGGCAAACCTGTCAAAGGTATACATGATTTATAATATGCAATAATATAGAAGTTATAGCAGGTTTTTTCTAGAAATTTCTGATTCAACAAGTGCGAACGGATGGCCATCAGATGGCAGTTATAGGCCACCAGCTTTACCTCATCCAGTTCCACCATTCTCTACATATCCTCCGGCTTCAGAACCACCACACTACCCACCGTTTAACCCGCCATTTGATCCATCACATAATCCCATATTGCCACCTGTTGCTCCTGGGCCTCCTCACAATCAACATAAACCACCCTACCGACCAACGTTCACTACTGAACTTCCTGGATTTTCAAGACCATCTCAGCGACCACCATATGGCCCACAAATCACAATTGAACCACCGTGTTTCCCGCATTGTCCTGGTTCTGGTGTCATTGTGAATGATCCAACACCTCCGCCTGTTTACCGTCCAGCTCATGAGCACACTTATCCAACACCACCCACTGTACCTGGTATTTGGTATCCAACACAACATCCACCACTGTCATCAGGTATTTGTAAACACTAGAAAATATAACCTGCTTTTAATACTTGATCAAAATATGTATTTGCTTTAGGTGATGACCTACATAAATACTGTTTACAACCACGTGGTCAATTTCCTGGCCCACATTGCCAGAAGTTTGTGAATTGCTGGGATGACGTCGTCATTGAGCAGGATTGCCCTGATGGGTTAAACTTTAATCCTTTCAAGTCATATTGTGACTTTCCTTTTAATTATCCTTGTGGATTACACAAAAGTCACTTGAACTCATATTCAACGCCATTTGATGGCGTTCATAATAATCATATTTTATAAACTTGAGAAGAAAAAAATGCACAATTATTTAAGATACACTTAAGAAACTTACTTAAAATTGATGAAAGTTTCTTATACTTATAATATTTCATTGATTTTAATTGAAATATTGTCAACTTTGGGGTTTATTAGGTACATATTATTAGAGGTTATGGATACTTAAATATGGGGTGTATCACTGGTTAATGGTATATTTACTTCGTTATAATCATAAGATAAGACTTATAATCTAAGATTAATAAAGCTAAGACTAAGTATGTTCTTTATACAAATAGATAAAATACAATATCATAACTATTATAATTATAACATGTGAGTCATAATTACTAACAATAAGTATCTTTTTTCTTTTAGTAAAAACGACACAAACAAACAAACAAAACAACAATTTGGCAAGTTTACAACGAATTACTAAATACACTATTTCATACGCGTGGTAGTGACTTAGACGTGTACAAAGCACAACATTCCAATGGCTTCAGATGGAAATCATCCACATAACATATTGTCCCGTCTCATTGATAAACTTGATAAACATCACAAATCCCTAAAACTTCCATCCTGCGCGTCTCCAGGTTAGTATCCTAACTTTTTCAGCGCCTTTAGATCCACGTCTTTGTAGTAGTCCTCGCTATAAAGTGCAACAATTCATTTAATTTTCTTGTAGAACATTCAAGAGTTATACCAGAAGAAAAGGAAAGAGTTTATAGATGAGTTAGTGGTTTAGTCCATTTAGTGACACACCAACAAGTCTTGAAAAGGTGCACTCAAGAAGGAAATAAACAATCCCAGAAGTCCTTAATAATAATAGTTTATTTTTAAACATTTCTTTTTATACAAAACATCCAAGACTTTGTAGCTGCGTACCACTTTCAGTGATACTCCCATGATATAAAATATTGTCAAACAAGAACAATTTCACTAAAACACATAAGTATTTGAAGGATTCGCTACGAATCGAAATTGTCTCTGGGGCCAGGGAATGAAATTTTGAAACGAAATTAGTGGTAAGTGGCGCCGATTAGATAGATGGGTGTTTTCAAAGGTACATAATTTAAGCGTCGTTGTTAGAGCGCACAGGTGCTGGACGTGGCTTTAATTTGGGGGCCGCTTGCTTCGACGATCCGCTGCTCGAGAGACCCGCCAAGAGTTCGCTCTTCCTGATGCTCTTCAAGTCCAAGTCGCCGTAGTAGTCCTCGCTGTGGAAACACGTCAATACAGAAAATGCTTGCTTGTGTTCCATATAAATCAACATCAACTGTCTGACATTCATCGCGGACAAACTTTTCTACTTTTCCAATCGATCAAAATTTTCAAACCCCTCGAAAATTGAACCCCGTACAAGCAAATGTGCAAAGAACATTCAAGAGATTCAGGTTAGTCAGTCAGTTACCACATGAACAAGAGACAGACAGAAACAAGAAAAAAACCACAGAAAAGATCTTGTGCTTACCATCCGGGAACATCCTCAGGGTCTTCACAGTTACCAGTACCATCAGCATCTCCAATCTTGAAGACAGTGCCAATGGGACATCCATATTCACGAGCGACGCCTTCAAGACAGATGTAGTACTTCCGGCAATCATCAGGGTGGGCATGACGCGAGAAAGATCCGGAGTTAGTCACTTCCCCAGCAGCTGGGCAGCCATAACCTCCAGCGACCTCTTCGTTCTTGCATTCTGGCACTTGATCAGCCCACATGCAGACGCGAGCCTCTCGGTCGTACGCCAGACCCGGGGAGCATTGATACCTAGAAGCTTCGCCATTCCAGCAATTCCAGAACACGTCGCACTTGGCAGCGTCAGCGAAGATACCGTACAGACGTTCGCAATGTGGCGTGGAAATTGGAGGTTCTAGAACATTCCATACAAAAGATAGAATAAAGTCACTCACAAACCATCAGTGGCACACAAACCTAATTGTGTTCTGTCTCCACAGTCGACGTTGTGAATGTAATCACAGTTTTCAGTCAGGTATTTCGAGTCGGAAGCGTCGAAGGCAAGTCCATTTCCGCAAGTCTTCAGCTCGGCGGCATTGTTATCGCACTTCCAGTACTTGTCGCAGGATGTGTGATGTGGGTAGAAGCCAAAGTCATCAGGGCATTTGAAACTCTCCTGCGCGTACGCTGCAAGCGAAAAAATCAGTTGAAACGTAACCACACAGAGTTACCACACAGCAGCCGAGCAACAGATTATACAAGAATCATTTACATAATGCGGCGCGCACTTAGAAGGTGTTTAAAGATCGAAGAGCGCCCGTTGATTGTGAGATGAGTATGTGAAAGCATTCATTGCATCATTAGCATTTCAATGCGCACCGATTAGAGAAGTGACATTTTGCAGGAGGTATGTTTATATAATAATTTTTACGCGGTCATAATTCACTCAGTCGCCCAACATTCAACGTTTTTTTGTTGCCGCATAAACAGGACCAAGAATTCACTTGCTCCACATAAAGTTCCTTCAACTGTGACGCTCGACATCTCTCAGAGACAGACCTTTACGTGCGAATTCCAATGTATTAATGCAAATCAATCAGACAGACACTTGCAATGCAAATGAATTACGATGGCGATTTCGACAGATCACCGACAGAAAGTGCAGTACAACCTTGAATTCTTCACATAAGTATGTATGTCTTGTATGTACATATTTAAGTTTTTCTGTTTCACTTAACTTTTAGTTTTTGAGATAATTTATCTCGCCGTAAACGACTCCTCAAGGCTGTGGAGGAATGAAGAGTGAAAAGAAATGCAAATGAACCACCGCGCCGTGAAGAAAGACACACCCGGAGTGTGGCAAGCATAATAGCTGCTCATTGAATCATGACACTTCGAGAACAACCAACAAGCAAGCGAAAGAAAAAGTTGCCGATCGCTGAAAGTTATTGAAATTATTTAATAATATTTAGAAAGCAAAAGTTGTTATGCGGTGCTCACCCGAGCGACCAGAGCTTCAATCTGTTTATCTGACATCTCTTCTCTTCTCTTCTCAAGTCAAGAGTGAAATGCAAATGTGGTTTAAGGTCATATCCAGTAATTAATCTTAGAATTTCATTACCACTTCATCATAATCTTACGGTACCTCTGGTGAAACATTTATTTCTTGTCTGCGTTTGAGAAAATGAAATTGCAAAGCAGAGTCGCCAAGAAAGCGAAATTGGCGAAATGGTTTCGGTGCTTTCTCCTTATTAAAATACGGGCCGATTGACTTCCATCATCGTAATAAACTCGGCAGGAAGATATCAATGAAGGTTGAATGAAACTTATTCGCGCAAACGCCCGGAATCAGCAACTGTAAACAACCGAATGGACATGCATATTTGCATTCAAACTGGCATGGCGTTTCATTATGTACTTCGTTCAATAACGCTGCATACAAATGGCTGCTTTGTCGTGTTGCAACTCGCAATTCAGTGGGTTATTGTTCCTGTTGATAGATTTCCTCGTTGCTTGCGTGCGTCTTATTAATTATTGTAATACTTGTACATGCGTAGATTTGCTTAATTTAACGCCGGTGCGCACGCGTTCGCGCAGAAACGGTCATTAATGATGCGGTGAAATTCTCAATGGCAGGAAAGGAAGGAAAGAAAGTTACACTAATAGAGCAATCATATCAAACATGAAGATAAATAACATTTATTGACCTACATGCTGCGCAAATATGTCACATTTAATTGCACGCGTTTTTGTGTGTTTATGAAGATATAATGTTGTTCAGATATAATGTTGAGATGCAGATGAAAGAAGAAAGCCAAGAAAATGTTGGACCACATTGTGAAAGTGTTCTTTCACGTTTTGCCTTGATTGTCTTCAGTCATTTATTATTTTCGTTCAAATCACTTTAAATTTTTGCTTTCAAAT
>NBZA01001862.1:65629-76254 GCA_003054995.1 Aleochara bilineata
TGTTGCTTCTGATCTGTACAAGAAGCTTCTTCTTCTTGGGGATTTTATTTTCCACCAGTTCAAAATTAAACTCTTTCTCCAAAGGTATCAGTTTGCTCCAAAGAATATCATCTCCGTCGGCGTCTCGTACGAAAAGTTTCTGATAGTAGACAACTTTCCCTTTGCAAGCGTTGCAAATAACAGTTGTCAATGCGTTGTAAGCGTAGCATTGATACACTCGGAAAAGTTCGCTGTCATAATCGATATTTGATTCTTTACAGACATTGAAAAGTATTTGAGCGATTCGTTGGAGCAGCTCTCGACCAGTTGCAACCGAAGTAAAAACCGCATTTGTTATAGGGCAAGATTTGTTATCAAAGTTTTCAGTTCGGATCGACGCAAAAAGACATTGAATGTAAATACACGCAATTGACTTGTTTTCTATTAAGTTTAAAGAAAATCCATCTAAGATTGATGTTATGTGTGTCACAAAGAAATGCTCAAATATATCATAACTACTATGCTCTAGCAAATCACATGTGACACGCGTTAGTTTAACAGTTTGTTCGAATGTGTAATCGCCTGGAATTGCATAGAGCAAATTGAAGAAATCTGATTGCATGTCATGAGGAAGTTTTTCCATTGCATTTTTATAAAAATAGTCATCGACTTCCATATTATTTTCAATTTTTACATACAATTGTAGTCCAGCTACAAAGCAACTGGTTGAGTAACTAAAGTAAGTTGCATCAAATAAATTGCTTATTAACACCGTAGACGCAACTTTGTTCGCTTCAGACAGAAAAATATGAATATTCCTCTGTATCATATCACTTAATAAATTGGTCACCACCAAACTATCGCCACTTGGAGCGACCATTCCTAGAACTTTAACAAGCAGAGACAGATATTGCATTCGTTGCAGCACGCTGGGCTTTTCTATGTAAAAATACTGCGCTATTTCGGAAAGTATCATTGACTTGGTCTCAGCATCCATGAATTTATAAATATTCTGTATTAAATCAAGCAGAGCTTCATTATCCAGCGTGGACATTATTACACGCCAGAGGTAATTTGTTCCACGGATTAAATCATTTTTAATTGCATCGTGGTTAGGTAAACTTTTCATTTCTTTCTGGTAATAGGTTAAAAACTCCTTGAAGTAGCGAATAGCCATGGGGGCGGGAGAATTATTAAGAAAATAATAAATCATATCATAGCACTTGTTAGCAGCAGTTGTAAACTTTAAAATAGTTTCCTGGAATGTTAAGAACAAATAGTAACCGATCTCCATCTTAGCGCCGTGTTCATGACTGTATATTATTGAATCTTTGCACAAGTGATCACAAATGTCGGCGTATTCTTCATCCACTCTGGGATTAGCTGGATCTAAAGACAATTCCATCTTCAGTGTGAAATATTCTCGAAGAGATACGTGTATTTTTGGAATTGAATTTGAAGATGTACTAGATTCTGCCGTAATTACTTGTACAAACTCCGTCATTGGCTTGAACAGTAAAGTGGATATTTTAACAGTTGAATCCAAAGTACTCTGTCGGATTTTAATCATACCTCTGATCAAATTCCGCTGGGACTTCAAAATATTCATGTTTAAAGTGCAATTGTTCAGTAGCTTATTGACAATGTAATCGCGACAAATCATAGTGAACATGTTATCTGTTGTTTTAATATTTTCAATGTACAGTTTCAGAAGAATCGATACTCGTTCATCCCAATGTTTATCATTTCCTTGAATTATGCCCAAGTCAACACAGTTGAAGACATAATTTCTCAACAACACAAGAAAATTCTGACTCATGAAACTTATAATATTGCGCTCTAGAAGCGCTTGCATGAGATCAAATATTTTCTCAACAAGTTTCATCCTAAGAAACGCAAACTTTTCCTTTGTTTGTCTCGTTATAGAATCATGCCTGATATTATAAAAGTCTTGTACTTCTATTAGATTTTTACACTGTAAATTTTCCAAAAAGTATTCCAAACCTGCCCATAGATCTGACTCTAAAATATCTGTTCTATCAACTATTTCCATATAAAATAAATGTCCCTCAAGATAACACAGTACATTAGCATAATATTTAAGGACTTCTTCAGTGCCGTTACTCATTTGTGCATCCACTGCAGGACTTGCGCTGAAATCATGTTTAAAATCGTTCAAATCAAAAGATTCAACCTCTTTGTTTTGAATATCGGATGGAAACTTTTTAAATATATTGATACATGCATTCCTGCAATGAATATTAATATGGAATGTATGCCCAAAGACAAAACTAGTAGCGCCTGTCAGTTTATTATCCGCGAATTCAGGAGGAGTTGGTCTGTTGTCTGTATTTCTGGAAAAAAGCGACTGTTTATGTAGCAGGCAATCGATTACTTTCCCTAAACAAAAATTAAGTTCAATTAAGGTATCATTGTGAGTTTCAAAAGAATCTTCAAGTGACAAACTTTTTACAAAAGCATAGAGAATATTTAACAGATACCTATTCAGAAAAGCATCTTCTTCGCGTAGCTCTCTGTAAATATTTTTAAACACTAACACGGCACCGTAACGTTTTATACCGTCAGGATGTGTGGCATAATCCACCATAATATCAATAATTCTATTAACATTATTTAAATTATTCTTCAGCGATGTTTTCGTGTTTTGTTTCCGAGTCCAAGCAATAAACTCGTGCAGAACTTTACCACATTGCAGTCGAACTGCGCTTCCATATTCATTTGAAATCCCAGCCATTACACCTCGTATAAATATTTCCGAATGCGAGGAACCAATCTGCAAAGGGTGTGCATACCAGTGCGACATTTGCGTAACTAAAGGATCAAACAGTGATAAAATGGTTTGGTCTAAATCACAAGAAAGTTTTAAGACAACTGGCAATAGCTTTCTCAGAACTACGTCCAGATCCGGAGAGTTATCAACTTTGCTTGTTCCTAGAAAAACAGCCACAATTGAATGAAGCAATTCCGCAGCAGTTATGCGTATTTTTCTGTCGCTGCATTCAAGACAAAGTTCAATAACACGATCCATAATTAAATCCAGAGCGAAATTGATGTTTGTCTCGCCGAAAGACAATTTCACATTGAGTAAGAAATTATCCGACCAACTTAACTTTAAATGCGTGTTTGTTACGAGCTCTAGACAAACATCCGCAGGCACAATAGCCAAAAACTGCAATATTCGTGTTTGAAGTTGTTTTAATTCAGGTTCTTCCTCCACGTTTATGCGATGTTGCGTGTATTTCTTGTTTCTACGGCTCTGGACATTATAATTGTCCCCGGTTACATATTGTCCTCGCAAAAATACATCAAGATATGGTATACTTTTCTTTAAAATTGGCGAAGCAAACTCTGCTTTTAAATTATTATGCCACTTTTCCAACGTGTCTATGGCGTTCATCGCAAGATGGTAGTTAATATGTCCAGCTTTGAAAGCTGTGATCACAAAATCACTGAAATCACAATTGATTGTGGGTACAATGACAATAGGTGTTTGCAAAATCAACGATAACATGGCAAATTGTAAATCATTATCGTACTGGTTCACTTTTTTGATCACATGCTCTACGTAATTTTTTACATTTTCATATGAGATTTTTACGTGTTCTTTGGTCTTGATGCGTTCGGTGGAGAAATACGAAACATCATCGGACAGCTTCAAACAAACAGACAAAAGTTTATAAAAGCCGCTTACAAGTGGATGGTGCATTGATTTCTTTATCAAATGACTCAACAGTGTATCAATCCAAGATTTAAATATATCTTTGGGATAGTTCGACATGATGATATCACAATAAAAATCAGCAATGTTTGCAAACATGATAAAATCACTTCTTTTTTCTGGCTCATTTTCTTGGTCAAGCTCAGTGACATCAGTCGATTTTATATGAAAATTCAACTTGTCAACAGTGTATATCAAATTTTTAAGCAACTTATTCGCGATTAATGTTTGTATCTCGCCCTGAGAGTTGTTCATCTGTTCTTTGAATAAACCGCTCCAAAGTGGCAAGTAACTTTTGTAAGTAATCTCAGACGCATTTAACATTTCGACTTGTTGCGCCAAGTTATGAGAACAGGTCCATAAAACACCCTGCCTGATAATATCTTCGACAAAATCGTCAAAGAGCTCCAAGGAACAATCTTTAATACACGAAAATATAACAAACAAAGTATTAATCACCATGTCATGTCTGTTTGGAAGAACATGTGGGAATGACTTAATCACAATAACAGTGACCTTTTTAAACAAATCCACAAAATGTGTACGGGCATTCGACAAAGCTTTCATAAAACTTGAAACTGCTTCTATGTAATCAGCGAAAATATCCGAAAAATTATCGCCTTTGTGTGTTATAAGAAAATGCTCAACATGCTGAATAATATGAATGAATAAATCGAGGACATCTTTTTGTTCTAAGTGCTGAACACATACACGAGCCATTAAGCCAAGAAATCTTATAGCTAAATGCGTTTGTTTTAGTTTTGATTTTACAGACAATATTGCTCGGTATTTCGACATTAACTCTAGAAAAAAACCGTCTCTTGGCGCATTTAACCAAAAATTAGCCAATACTTGGAAGAGAGAAAGCAAAGCATTATAACCTGCAATCGTATCACGTTTTGGCTCTGCTTCAAACCATTCTTCAAGATATTGTATCCATAATTTTGGTTCTGAGGCAACAAGCAACGCAAACTGGTCCAAATGATTTGTAGCAAACAGAACGCAACGGTAAGAACCATACTTCATTGAGTCATACTTTGGGTACTTAACGTCCCTTTTCAAAAACTTATAAATCATCATTAGATTATGACCAGACAAAGAACTCTCTGAATATTTCATAAAATCATCCAGAGCTGTATAACCGCCATCTAATATTTCCTGCCTATAATCATTTCTATCAAAATATCTTATAAGAATGGACACTATTTCTGTTGACTTATTTATGTTCTTACGCATTAAAGCCCCTACAATTTTAATACACTCAGAAGTTAATGAGATTGATCCTGAACTCCTTTGTAAACATTCTTTTACCTTTGCATATACAGAAAGCAATTGAACTTCAGTTAAATTTAGATTTTCTGATAGGATCATGAAGTACATAACTTCGGCCGCATGTTCCTTATGCTTTGCTAAAGCGTTAGTTAATATGAAAACCTCACAAAAATTCAAGACGGTCGCATAATGTTCCTCTAACAGTTTAGGAAAATTATTAATAAACAAACAGATAACTTTAAAACATGAAGATATAGATTTTAAGTGGCTTGCATTTGATGCTTTTAGAGCTTTCTTGATGTAGGGTATGGCACCATAATCTGGAGAAAAGAAGTTGCTAATGCTCGCTTCTAAAACAAATCAAACAAATTAATTGTCAATATTCCCACAAAGTTATATATTTACCAATGTCCCTTATTGTGGTCTCATTAAGGAATGTGTTGCAAATATGTAGCATGAAATTATCCGCTCCGATAATATCACCATTGTCAATACACTCAAACACTTTACGGAATATAAGTTCCATTTTACATGATAAGTTTACACAGTGTAATAAATAATTCCACACAAAAGGATTAAATACAAAACAATTAAATTCTGCTGAAACAGCGGCTCGCAAGTAAACTGGGGTTATGTTTATACAATTTGATTAAATTTCGGTTAAGATCGTATTGTATCGAGCGAGTATTTCCGGTATACAGATTGAGTTGGCGGTTCATAGAGGCACTGGCTCTGTCTGCTTCCTCTCAATAAAATCAAGACCCACGTGCTAGAGGAGTTCATTTCTTCTTTGCCCACGTTTGAGTAAGTTTTGCTTTTAGTTATTGATATAATACGAAAGATAGATTCTAATTGTTATTTATAAAGTAACCTTAATATATTTCTTATTAGGAAATGGGAGAATCTAATGAACTAGCAAGATCTTTGAGAAGTGCGAATGCATTTGCATCTTCATTTCTAAATGGCAGGAATAGATGAAGAATATAAAAAGGTAGGTGGTTGCTTAAACAATGTACTTTATACGCATTAGAACATAAAGTAATTAGTAATATTCACATTTTAGATTCAATTCTGGATGGCATTTGATACTTGACTGCTCTTAGCTGGTTTGGGTAAGTTTCCTCTTAAGTTATTAATTAACCAAACAATATGATGAGACATTTAGCCAAAAGGATTCTGACTTTTCTGAATGACATTATATATATTATATATCTGATATACACACTTTCACTAGTTAATTGTATTTTCTCAAAATGGTATATTAATATGTATTCTGTTACCTTCCAGATTATCCTACTGATGTCCCTCGAGGGGAGTGATTGTTCCTTTTTTCAATGGTTGACAGACAAGGGTAAGTTGTTTTTTTATTTATTGGATGACTGTTTTGTTCATGATGTAATTTATTAAGCTAAAAGGATACTGAATCTAATGAAAGATAAAATCAAACTGACATTTGTTTTCATAATTAGTTATTATGCTAAACTTTGCCAATCTACATTTTTGTTTTTTTTTATATTACAGATACGTTCGATAACCTACAATGATGAATAGAACTACTAATGTATACTTAAATGTGTAATTATTAATATACACCAATAAACATTGTTTTCAAATTATTTTACTTCTAAGTTATTTAAAACTCATTAAATCCTGTAGAATTTTATCAATTCTTGCAACAGGTGCATAGGCTGAGTACGTGAGTATAGGCAACTGTTCTAACATCAGTATTAAGTACTGCGACATGTAAACATTAGTCAGACGCTTTTATTTGCAATAAACAAACTTATCATTTGTATAGAAACATATATAACGCGGCCCAGCAAGCCTCATTAACAACATAACGAATTAATGTGACATATTCACAGTGTTCTTATAAGTTAAACGAGTTAAATCATAAAATAACCTATAAATATGAATGCAAGAAAAAGAAGTGGTTCCTGGTCAAAGAAGCAGCTGAAGGGGAAAATCCTACAAATTTACGAGTCGCTGCTGAAGGGAGAAGAACTAGTCAAGAATAATCCATCGTTCTGGGATGAATTCTTTCTAATAAAGCCAAAACTCTGGCACCTGGAGACTGAGCTCATCAGATTAACCCCCGAACAATTGGCGGTGGCTACAGACAACATTAATACATTATTTATACAATGCATTGATACATTGAATCATGAAAAGCATATTCGTGTTGTCATCTCTTTGCAGACACTTTGTGTCCTTGTGCATTCCATCTACAAGAAGGCTACTTCTGAGCCAGGTTTCGATGTAATCAATCTATTGATGGGTGTTCAAAATGCCGAGGAAAAAATGCAAAAACTTCTTGTTCATTGCCAAACATTCCTTTCAGGTAGAACTGAAGACATTTCTACAATATTATTATTCTGAAATATTTGTTTTTAGGTGACTATCCAGAAAGTATCAAGGGGTTATGTTTGAAACTTCTTTTGGTGTTCGTAATGGGCACAGAAAACATCAATCAGAATACAATGATTGAGTATATAATGATTGCTCCATTATTTGAAAGTTTGATTCAGTTGCTTTGTGAAGCACAAAGCAGGCAGACACATGGACATGACGTGGTGCTCCTGCTGACATTGCTGGTGAATTACAGAAAACATGAGTCTGCAAACCCTTATATTGTAAAGCTGTCCATAATTGATGATGAGTTGGCTTTGAGTGGATATGGACAAGTGATCACTGCTTCTCTGACTGAATTCTGCAAGCAATTTGTGAGCCAGCAAATTGAGTCTCAAAATACTTCATGGTTCTCAACATTGTCTACGTTTACAACCCGCGTTGGAAGCATGTTTATCTCGGAAGAGGAAGGAATGCGAAATCAAAAAATCAAAGCTAACAATGCACTGTTATTAGCGCTTTATGAAGGTATTCATTTGAATCGCAACTTTATTACAACGCTCGCTCAAATGCAGACTGACACCAGCTCGCCCCCTTCGCCTAGCAATACTTTAAATTCTGGTCCCACTCCAGATTTGACCAATGTTCCAGTTATTGATGTGAATGCACAACCATCAAATCTATTAGTAACTTTCTTTCAATATTGGTAAGTTGTATAAAGTTTTATCTCAATCATCATAACCTCAAACCATTTTTACAGTTCCATTGTAATGCAAGATACTAAAACGGATTCTGGAACGAACACTGTTAAGTTATGCTTTATAATCTTAAGCTGCATTGCCGAAGACCAATATGCAAATTCGCTTATGCATGATGTCAGTCTTACATTCAAAGTGCAACTTCATCGGATGCCAATGCGACATCAAAAGCCGAACGTCAAGACTGTTATGCCTCAGCCTCTTGTAGCCATTCTCCTAGACTTGCTTGTGGAGTTTATCATCAGCCATAAGATGAAGAAACTACCTTTAGAGCTTTACATGTTAGCAATTGGTATTATCCATCGACTATTAGTCTATCAAAAACGCTGTCGCGTTCGGATAAACTACAAGTGGATAGATTTGTGGGAATCTCTAACGTCTCTCATCAAATATTTAATACAAAACGAAAGCACCCTAACGAAAAAGATGAATATCTTTGATCTGTGCTTGCGGATTGTCAACATACTAAACTTTTTTATTACGTATGGGGATACATTTTTGCCAACTCCGGGCAGCTACGATGAACTCTACTATGAATTGATACGCAATTCAGATATATTTACAAATCTAGACGCAATGTGTAAGTGATCCACTTCAAATGTATATCGGTTTGTGGTTTTCAAATGGGCTTCTATTCTTAGGTCTGCGATACGAAACGATGGAGAACGAGTTCAAAGAGAATGCGCAGAAACTCAACAACAGTCTGATTAACATTCGCGCAATCAGCAAGCACTTCGAGCCGAAAATCAAAGAATGGCTCGCAGCCCAACACCTGTCCACGCCGTCCGAAGAGCAAATCCTGGAAGTCGTGAAAGCAAACTACGGCAGCTTGCTGCTCAAGTTGCACGACTCGCTCGAGCAGTATGATCGCTACACGGAGAAACCAAATCATGTTCATTTCTTCACCGCGATGGTGAACAGCGTCGTGTGCAATACAAAACTCGACTCCTCCACCATCGACACCGAAGCAATTCTGGAAGAATTAACTTCCCCAGTGTTATAATATATGGAATTCAAGCGTTTGTGTTTGGTTTTCTTAATTTGTATAAATTGTACTGACTTACAAGAGAATTATTATATATAATATTATTCAACATTGCAAATGTTATGAAGTGAGTGTATAAGCGAATAAAGTATATTTCAATAATGATCCTTCTGCAAATGAACAATTGACATAGCAAGTGCACAATATGAATGAAAAACGCGAGCAGTCCCAACGGAAGCACTCATTACTTGACCGCATCATTGAAATACCTCTCAAACAACAGCGAAACTCACTGAATGTGTAGTAGGAGGGGTGGTGCGTTTCGTTTCAGTAGCTCGCGCACAGAACAACATTATGCGCGACTCGCAATCAGTCAGTTTCAGCGCCAAGTGCGCCTAGTGCTTAGCGAGTGTGTGCCTCTCCGAGCGACCCATCAGACTTCGACGTTCGACTGACGGGTGAATCGAATGTTTCAGGCGCGTGCATACTTTTTAAAACTACCGAAGAGCGTATATCGACGGAGTCGCGTGTGCACCAATATGAATACATAATGTTCAGCTGATAAACACAAAGTTTGCAATAGTTTCTGGAAAGATGCCATCGTCAGCGTGGGCAGCGCACGTCCTGTACCTGTTGATCCTTCTGCAATGTTTGATTTCGACCGGTAGTGCGCAGCAAGATGGGAACGTCGCGGATTTATGCATTCAAAAATGCCGATCGCAAGTAAGTTCACCTTTCATAAGTACATAAGTTACTCAGAAACGGTTTTGATGTCCGTGCGCGCGTTCATTATAATGCATAATGTATTGAAGTCTTTGCTTAGCAGACGAGCGTGTAGCATGTGCATTTCCTAATTAAAAGCCATGTGCATTGTTATTCATTAATGTGGAGAAAGAGGGCTTTGAGTTCAACTCTTGAATTCCACAAACAAACACTACAGTCTGACTTAAAAACTCTATCTGATTAAAAATTGATTGTGTAACAACGAAAGTTTAAAAATTCGGGTATGTATTTGACAACTGAAAGAAATATATCAAGGTTTTGTTGATATGCATAATATGTTTGCTTGAAAACACTAATAAAACTGCATTTGGTGGCGTGTATACGAACGAGTATAATAGCTATCAACATAATATAAATATTCATGACGATTCACTTGACTTATTTTCTCACATGTATTAACTCTGAAGAGTAAATGTAAACATTGAAACATATTGCAATAAGAATGTAACTCCCAAGAACATAACCTAGTAAACGAACATTTCGCAATTCAAATTTAAAATATTAACTAACTGGTGGTCACTCTCTTCAAACTTTAAACGACTCAGTGATTTGTACGTTAGAGGAAGTTAAAGGAACTAATTTCACGCTTCAAGATTTCGTACCTGAGGGCCAGGAAGAAGTACAAAGGCAACGGAAGGGTGGCGTAGCACCTCAACTAAACTGAGCCCACTAAAGAGGAAATGATAATCACTCAAGTGTTAATACACTCCATGCAATTGCAGTTTTAACGATTCCTATTCATGCTTTCCTAGAACTTCAA
>NBZA01001864.1:5445-19847 GCA_003054995.1 Aleochara bilineata
TTCTGATCCGATGCATTTTGTTACGTTTACGTTTACGTCTCAACTCCACTCAACTCCACAAGTCCAAGACGATGATGTCGCTGCCGTTTGCATTATTCATTTCACGCTTTGCACATGAGCTGAGCATTGAGCATTTCTTTGCGGAAACTCAGATGCAGACAGAACAGAACGCGTGAATACTAATAACATGCTGACGACTACAAAGCCAAAGGCAAAACCGAAGAAGAAATCGAAGTGATGCTATACTATGCTATGTCAGGATAGAATTCCAAGTAAAGCACCGCGTTTTCCAAGAAACTGAGCGGCTGCTGTTGGTTGCATCACGCGCGGACCTGAGTAGACGACGAGAGACGCGAAGAAATCATAAAAACTTCAAGAAACCTGCACTGCACTGCACTGCGTTGCAGCACGACTCGTCTTGTCTTCTCTTCTCTTGAGTGAAGTTGCCTTGAGTTAGAGTTTTTCGTGCCAATCTCATTGCACTGCAAAAGTCGCAACAGTATTACGTTTACGTTTACTTAATTGTAATCTTAATGGAATTTCTTCTCGTTCCTCCATCTTGACTCGTTTTGTTGGTCGTGTAATCATAGCGTGGCTAAAGACATATAATGACACTTTGCTCCGGTGTACTTCTCACCATTAAGAAGATGTCAGTGTTTATCCTTGAGGAAATTACAGTTATTTTCCAAACGTTTCATTCGACTGCAGTTTGGTTTAAACGTCTCGATAGTTAACACTCAGTATAATAAGGGTGCCTTGGAACCCTCCGAGTTTGTCAGCAGCTTGGAGATGGATTTTTCAGGTAAGAACAACTGTTGTTCTTTCTGCTTTCTGCTTGCTGGTTGCTGGTATGCCAACCAAACGAGCAACACAAACGCGTGCTGGCAATAAAACGCACCCGGAGGGTCTGAGGCCTCGTATTTCACAAGAACGCACGCAGTCCACTAGTTTTCTAGTCTCGAGACAGTTGGTTGGTTATACCTTGAAAACATCCCAAACTGAGAGGAGAATTCTTTCCTTCTTGACACGATAGATTTGATTTGACGTCTGATGAAGCTTTTGAGACCCTGAAGATGAATGATGCGATGCGAAGCGATGCTATGATGGCCATAAATCATGCGCGCAATCCCTTAAGGACTAATTACCCGCGGGGTCGTGGTAAGGTACCCACAACGCAAGGTACTAATTAAAATACCAATGCTCATTAAAATTCTTCTCTTCCTCGAAATACAAACACTTTGTAACGTAAAGTAAAGTAAAGTTTTCTTGGCAGAATGTGAAGAAGAAGAAGCAGAAGATTGTAAAACCCTTTCTTTGCAAAGTGAGGAGGAAAGTTAACTCTGACTTTGACTTAACTTAAGTTAAGTCAAGGTAAGGTAAGTCGAGTCAACTGGCCAGCAATTAACATTTTATAACGTTTTACAGTTACCACTCAGTCACTCTTTCTGAGCCTGTGCCTGGGTTGGGATGGCATGGTGGCTTTCGTTTGGTTTATAGCCCACGTGTTTGGCGCGCCATATGATCATCCGTGGCGAGGCATAAAGTCATTTCATTTCATTACATTTCCAGCATTTTACGCTTGCACAGTGCAAGATGTAAAGATTTTGCATGCGACCTTCAAGGGCAATAAACATGACGTGAGTGAGTGAGTGACTGACTGAAGAGAACCCTTCCTAGAGGCAAGCAATGCAACTCATGCAGCGCCAAGCATTGCACTTTTCATGCACGCCAAGTGGGTAACCGGCACCCCGCCGAGGGATTTTCGATTCTCCGGAGCTTCGGCTGCTCATTTCGCGGATTTGCTCAGCGGGGTGGCTTCAGCTTTCACTGCATCATGTTTCTCGTCTCTATCTTATATAAGAGTCACAAAAGTGACTCTTATCGGGCGAAACCTTCAAAGCTATTGGAAAAATGTTGGAATTTTCGTTTTATTGATGTACATATGTATGTACATACATATGTACGTCGTAAAAATATAGAAAAACCAACAATAAAACAAAAGAATGGTTGGTGGTGCGGGCACATTGGAGGTTTGGAAATGCATCGAATCGCAAACCAATCGGCACAAGCGCAGGCGCAATGGAGAGAACGAATGAGCAAAGTCATAAATTCACTGCAACAAGTAAATTACTACTTTTATGGCGAATTATTACGAAAGGCTAATATTACAGCTTGCGCTTGCGCATGCGCTGTGAGTTTCTCATTCGCATTCGCATTTCCATTATTATTATATGTATCTGTATACATACATCTCGATATCGCATCGTTTCGCGCTGAGACCTATGGGCCTCGCTCGCTCGCTCGAAATGGAGATGTGCAAATGAAGCGACAGCCAGACACCAAGCGCGAACCGAAGAACTAGGCAGCCAACCGACCCATAAACATAAAAAACTAGCGCTCAGCTCAGCTCAGCTCAGCTCACGATTGTGATCGATAACATAATTTACTTCAACTTATTGACTGAGCTTCACTTGCAACCTCCACTCCACTCCACTTTTACTTCTTGAGTCAAGATATTTTTATTTTATTTTCTTAAAGCTTCATTTTCAGTTAAAGGAAAACGTCTTTTCTAAGTAAACAGCACCAGGGCTTCCAAGAAGTCTAAGTCTGTCAAGGCAAAGCGCATCATCTTAAGAACCCAACCGTCATGTTAGGTTACGTTTGGCCATCTGCAGAGCGACCCCAAGCCCCAAAAATAAAAATATCCACCCCTAAGAGCTTGGAATTCTTGGTATTTGCAATTAAAGAAAAGCAAAGCAAAGTGGCGCACTCTATAATTATCACCTAACCTCTCACCCTCATCTCATCTAAACTGAACAGAACTAAACGCATTGCCATTGCATCTCAGCTCGTCACTAGCAAGCAACATTTGATTGCAGTTGATGGCCCGTTGATTTGCAGAGATTGGATGATCACGAACAGCTGCTGAAGCTGAAGCTGATGCTGGGAAACCTGGAGGCATCCCTCACTGAATGAAATAAAATCACATTCGCCCCTTTGTATGCATGCACGCAATGAATAAATGCATTCCATTCACTCATTTACAGTTTGCCAAGCAGAGTATATGTATGCATATATGTATGTTGGGTTGCTTAAAATTCAAATATATGCAAACCAAATGCCAGCCTCGCAAACTAACGCCACCCCTCGGTGTAAATTCACTTAAATCGGCTATTTACTTATGCGTCGATTATGATTTCGCTTCACAGCGCTGCGGTTTCAACTCACACACATAACACCGATTGAATAATAATAATATTGTTCAACCCTAACCCTTATTCATATCTACTTTTCGTATTTGTTTGTGCAAGCGACGTACACGTTTGTAATTACAAAGTCAAAATGCGCTTGCGCTGCGATGACGATGAAGGAAGAAAGGGTTAGTTGGTGAATGTACCTAACGGAAGGGATGATTCGATAATAACTTATTGCGGAAGCGCCGCCAATGAGATGTGCTCTTGTCTCCTGTCTATTCTCGAATGAATTCCTCCCTCGGGAAGATAACTCCAGCTGGAATTTATGCATTTCCTCAAAACTCATAATTGTCGAACAAAGGGACAAATGGCTTCGACTTCCTCTAATGAATTAACTTCCTCACCCACGCAACATAACCTCGAATAGACTGTGCTACTGATAACAGCCATAAACTCACTTACTTAAACTTTCTTAAGCAAGCAAGCAACGGCTAAGTAAAGTAAGTGATAAGAAAACCTAGCTTAAGAATAAGGTAGCAATGGTATAGTAGCTGCCTGTTTATACCCATCATAAAAACAATTAGAACAGCGACTGGAACAGCGACTGGAGCTTAATCCTAGACCTAGAACGTCATAAAAGCATAAAAGTTATGACTTAGCTCAAGCTTAAGACTTAAACTGCATGTGCGTCTTTTGTTTTGTTTGTAATTAATTAATAATTAATTAATCCACACAAAAAACAATGGCGTGGCGTTAGGCAACTTGTAAGCTCTATACAGAAAATTTCAAAACGCTAAGCGACTGCATAAAAGTGAATAATTTATCGCCGCTCGAGCGCATTTTATAGCCTGGTTGAAGCCATTAATGTTTAATAAAAGAGATAACTCTAGGTATGCATTATTTCCATGCATTTCCTTAAAGAAACGCGCATTTTTCAATTGATTGCTCGAAGGTTAGAGCTTTTTGTTTGATGCAAGCGCATTTTCGTCATGTTTTACACATGTTTCCGTCGGTTATCGTGTGCACTGGCACTGATAAGCGAGGTATATGTACACACATACTGCCTGCATGTACCCGATGCTTGAAAGCTGCAGATAGGCAGACAAACATACACGATTATTACATACAATACGTATGTATGTCAATAAAAACCCTAGAAAAATGTGTCTGATAAGCAGTGCTTTTTTGAACTTGAAGTGAATCAAGTTAAGTGTTATTCTATATGGTAATTCACAATAATTGACATACCTGCTTGGAGAAAACGGCGATATCCTCGTTGAACGACTCCGAGGAGCACACATCGCCGCCGGCGACTCCTGGTTCCCGAGGCGTGCACGTCGCCAGCTCGCATTTCTCGAAGATTAACGCTAGAAGTGGGAACAGCGGATGCCTGCAAGCAAAGAACGAAGAAAAACGTGTTAAAAATGAGCTTTAAGAGAAGAAACACACAGTAGTTGTTTGGGAATTGAAATAACTGACCACAACTTGACTTAAGTCAAGTATAAGTCAATAGAAGCTGAGCGAGCCATGATTTACGAGCGAAATAAATGTCTCGAAAGTACATATTAAGTGTAAATATAATTGTAATGATTGTAAATTTGTAATGAAACAGAGTTTTTAGGCAATTAGGAGTGACATGAGCAGCTATCAGCTTGCACATGCGCAAGTTCTATAATTGTGCCGATTGCTGTTAATTATGTGGCTGCTGATCATCTCCCTGGAGCAAAACAAGCAAACAATTGATAACCAAGCAAGACTCACTCATAATCAGTAAGAAAGCTGACGAACTACACAGTCTGAGTGACTTAAGCCAAGTGTTCATTAATGGCCGGACAATCGCGACCCTAAGACCTTTGAATTGCATCGACGGCACGCCATAAATAAATCGAATCGATCCATAATATGTATTTCATTCCACAAAGTCAAATAAGAACAAGACAAAATGATAACAAAGAAAAGCAACTCACTCTCATTCTTAGACTTTAATAGTTTTTCTAAGTTTTGAAAATGATGAGTGGCGAGTCGTAAATAAAATTAATTATGGCATATTTAATGAGGACAATTAAAAAGCCATAAAACTAATATAACATACGCGAGAGGATGTATATATGAACGCAACAAATTAAAAAATCAACTGTTATAGATAATTATTATTGGCGTTATTAAATTAAACAAACTTTAATGCACATTAGCGTGACAAATTGTTATTGTTTGTTGGTTTGTTATTCGCGTTCGAACATTTCTGTCGAAATAGAGTGAAGTTCATGTTCATTGAGACAGAGTTTAATTTAATTCAATTTAAAGTTGAATTTATTTATTATACATCTATCTATTGAACAATTATGTTTATTACGCCGCTGAGCGTAATTATAAAATCGCATTAATTATGCGCCACATTTATTGTTTATTTCAATCAACGCAATGCAACGCAATGTGCAAATTGCCACGCCAGCGCCACGTGCAATAAAAGCTCATGCAGAACAATAATTGAATGCGTCGTATTAAATTCGGCACTTTTATTTCAAATTTTATATTATTGTCTCTAAACCCTCTGCAATCTCAATGCAATGCAATGCAATGAAATGAATGAAACAGACCTGGGACGGCATTGAATTGCGTAGGTGGGTATTGAGTTTCTTATTGTTTTAATTGTTAATTGTTCAAAGAGAAGAGAAGACAAGAGAAGGGAACCCTTTCTTTGATTACTATGTACATAGGTACTCACTTCCTCTCCATAGTTTTGTTTAGTTTAGTTCATAAAGTCTAGTCTAGTTTAGACAAAGCCAAGCACTGTATGTATAGAAAATACATATTTAGTTTTTTAATTAAATTTAATTTCATTCGTAGTATAGTATAGTGTGTGTAGTTTAAAGTTTGTACATAGTTCGTAGTGCGCAGAAATAATACGATTACAACCAAACCTAATCCAATGAGTGCACACGCGAATGAGGAAAAAACGCAAGAGTGTAATTAAATTTTATGTGTTATGTGAGGTTTGCGCTTGCTCTTGGGCTTGTGCCTTTACAACCAAGTACTAAACACACTTCACATTCAAGTCTTCTTCTTCTTCATCTTCTTCAGCTTCTAGAGTTCTTGTTATTCCTTTTCTTACTTTTTTAAAAGTTGCAAAAGCCTTTTTCTACTTGGCGTTCACCGAAATATCTCAATATTTAAAGTGAAAAAACCATGAATAATTTAATTTAATTCAATTAAATATTGTGAAAAGTGAAAATTTAAATTCCTAAAAAGATGTTTAATTGGATGTCGATTTGCTTGAATATTGCTGTGTACATTGAGCACACTTCACACCACACCACAAGGAAAGCAAAGCAAAGCACAAGCGAATGGAATGGAAGAGTTAGTTAACGAAGAACAATATTTTATGCACGTGTCATTGTTGACTTAAAGCCACAGCCACAGCGCAAGCCATGCTCATTCATGGCGCTTGTACTCACGTGCATATGTGCTAAGTAATTAAGCGACACCTTCGGCGACTCTTAACAAACACTAAAAATTATTCATTATTACTGCCTGTGTCTGTCACTCTTTGCCTTCTTGTTTCCTTGCTTTGTTTCTTTTGTGCTTCAAATCTATTATTTTTAGTGTGTTTTCACCACCAAATTCCCTAAAACTTCCCAAGTTCTAGGGGAATTTAAAACATCCCTAAACAGTCACGTCCGTATCGAAAGCGATTCGTTTGCATTATACAGGGCTTGCGTTTGCGATCGAAAAACAAGTCCCAGCTGAAACTATGCGGCTCGGGCTGGTGGATGTGGATGATAAAGAAGAAAGAATGAAAAAAGCCCCCGAAATGAACGCAACAACTCGATTGTGTATGCTTGGTATGAAAATGAAAAATACAAGAAGTCAACGTATTCGTAAACGTTCGCTCTTTTCGATTATGAAGTAAAGAAAGCCAAACCCAAGTCAAGCCAAAGCCAAGGAAACGAAAAGAAAAGAAGCAAACAGGCATACCGCCAAGCAGAGCAGAGCACAGCAGACGATAATAAATTTGAATTAATTTATGCACATGAATATCAATTTTAATGCCATGCCGGCTGAAGAATCCCTGAACCTTTTTCTTCTTCTTCTTCTGCTGCTGCTTCTTGTTATATTTCTTCAGCTCTTCAGCTTTGGCATTCCATTTTGTATATTTTTTCCTCAATAAAGCATAAAATGGGCTTTCCTAACATCATCATCATCATCATCATATGAGCATGACTTCGATTTCGAATTCGATTTCCAATTCGAATGCTGATCGGTTGGTTGCCTAGCTAGCCGCTCGGTTGGTTAATGTTTAATTGATTATTGTTCGATTGTTCAGCGCGGGCGCTGGGGCTTTTTATCGATTCGCGACGCGGCACTTGATTGGATCGCATGCGCTTATTTATTGTTATGGGTGCTTGCGTTTGCGCTTGCGCTGAGGTTGAGATTGAAGCTCAAGCTCAGCTCAGGCATGATTATATTGTTGTCATAATGGCATGAATACGCTACTTACCCATAAATGGCGTCTTTGTCCCGCTTGCCGACGTCGGGCACGGCGCCCATGACGTGGTTCGCGGCCGGCGCGACGTGGTTCGCATGGTACTGATGCATCGCATGGTTCAGATGCGGCGAGTGGTGGATGGAGGGCCGGTGTGCGACGTGGGGCTCGTACAGCCCTCCGCCGCCAGCCCCACCGTCCATGTAGCCCGGATGGATACCATCGTCATACTGCGCACAACAAAAACACCAAACATTAAAATATCAACACCAAAACACCAAAAGTCCCTAGATTTTCAGCTATAGTAGTCGTACGCGTGGGTTGGTAACATGTATAATACCAACTGCAAGCTGTTATACATGCTACCACAGTTGCTCTCCTTCGGCAAAGTGCATTTCCAAAAAGCACAAGTCACTCAGCGCACGGCTTAGCAGCACTATCTTATCAAAAAGATCTTGCAATTCATTCTGACTCTAGGGTTTTTTAGTTTCACCCTCCAACGAGTAATTTTCAGCTGAAAATCTAGTGGTACAAGCATAATATAAGTAGAAGAAGTATGAAAACGGTCACTTTTTAAACCAGCAGCACTTTTATCATTTTCCATGTTGTTTGATTGTTCGTTGGAAGTTCGTTGGAAGAATCGTCTTCTCATCTCTTCTCTTCGGTTGAAGTGAGTGTTGGTCTCTTCTGGCGAAATGAAATTTTACGAAGCGCATTTTACGAGCGCATAATACATTCACGAGATGGGCATTACCCTATTACCCACCAGATAAACGCATGTCTTGCGCTGCAGCTTCCTTCTAGTTTTATGGCGTTCCTGTTACTTTCATTTCGCCATTCTGTGTATCAACAAGTTAGCCATCAGGCGTCGCTGATTTGCGATCAAATGTAAAAGAACAACCGTCATCTTCATTCGGTTTGTGCTTGAATCACAAGTCAACTCGTAAAACTTCCATGCGCAACGCAACGCAAGTGAAAAACATCTTAATGACTCATTACGTCATTGAATTTAATAAATTATTAATTAACGTGTCGCCTGTTAATTAACGATCCGCATAGGTATATATGTACACACACGCGGCATCATTTGCATAAGGCGTTCGTTCGATATATTAATTAATAAATAATCGATCATTGCAAGTGAGTCAGTCACACTTCTTTGGCGGCGCTGATTTTCTTGATTGAATGCAGCAACAGCAGCAGCAGGTTTATAGTTGAATTATCTTTATACCCTAATAAATTCCCAAGCATAACTTGTGTTGAACGCTCTGTGCACAATTAATTTTTGATATCCCAATAAAATAAATTTCCATGCATTTACAAACCTAACCTCAAAGTCTAAGTCTATTTATCTCTAAACTTTTCCTTTATGGTGAGGTGAAAAGTGTTTTAAATGTTTTTATCTCCACGCCGCGCCAGAGATTTACGATTATTTAATAACAATGAGTATGTACTAGAGATGGCATCGCACGGCAGGTAAGATGATGAATGTTAAATTATAAATAAAATGTAATTATGCAAACAAACGTTGCGACGCATTTGCATAAATAACCAACAAACAGCAATTATAAGTACCTACTACTCACTGACTAGTGCTCATTGTGTAATCCGTTTTATTATGCATTTCAATTCATTTCATTGCATTTCATTTTATTTCATTCACGTGAAGTGAACACTTTACGATTGTAAATAAGAAATTTACAACAAAGTTTCAGAAATTCTGATGCATTTCATGTGCTTGTGGTTGCCTATAATTAAGTTAAGCAAACGCACTAAATATTATTCACACTTCGTATAGGTTAGGATAGCAAGCAGAGTGTCTTGTTGCTCTGCTCCTGTTGGTTTATTTAGTTGAATATGCAGTGTAAGTGCAGTGAATTTATTTAAAAGCAGCAGCTTGTTGGTGAGTACTAAGCATATTCACTTGGCAAATTAAAAGCAGAGATTTATATGCCTCCTCTATTCTCACTTAACATATTCTAAGCGCATGAATTGAACATTTCTTTCTGATATGTGTGTACGTTTTTCCATGTTTTAGCTGTGCTTTTGTATATAAGGTTAAGTTGTGAACGCGTGTAAGCGTATAAAGTGCGTACAAAAATAGCGTTTGGTCGCTTTGAAGCCTCAGTTTTGCATGCGTCCATGATTTTCTCACTTTTCTTATTTGCTCCACTCGCTGTGTGCTGTGGTGCTCCTTCGTTAGCATTGCATTGCATTAAACAGCATCGCGATGTTGCCGCAGACACCACATCAAAACCAGGCGAGGGCAAGTCACGACGACGAAGACGACGACAAATACAAATACACGCAAGCGATAGATAGGATAGCGTATGTGCATCTTATAGTTTTCATCTCATCGCATCTCAGCTTCGGGAAATGTGCTGTTGCATAGCCTCGCGTGGCATCAGCTGAACTATAGATAGAGTGGAGACACTCAAACCTTTAAAAATAGATTCACTTCTCTTCTCCAAGTCTCGTCTCTTCTCTTCTACGTTCTGCTTTGCTTTGCTTTGGTTCGGTTGGGTTAGAAAACTGTGAAACCTCAATGCGTATACATACACTGACGGACTGCTATTTTCCATTCCAACGCATTTTTGGTGATTTTTCTCCGCTTTTGATGTAATCGTCAAATATTAATTTCACTTTGATGTAATGTAATGTAACTCAGCTCATCTTTACTTTACTTTGCTTTACTTATCTCTGCAACCGAACATGCATGCTCCTGGAAATTATTAAATCTGTGGAATTATTTTTAGCTCTTTTGATTCCTCCAGTTACTTATTTACCCACGAAAACCCCTTAAAAATTAGCTAAACAATGCACGGCAAAGTTGCTTGATAAATTGCTACACAAACTAAACGCAATTCAACTTAAAGTGAGCAACTTCTCAAGAGAATTATTAATTTCATGCGCAGATTAATTTCATGCGATGTCCACGAGTAATTGAGCAGAGCGAAGGATATGAATCCGAATCCGGATTCTAATAAGACGATAATAAATTGTCCGAATTTGCGGCTCCACTTGAACGCGTCAAATGTTCGTCCATAAATAATAAATTAATTAACATATTACGAAATATGTATAATACATGGACACATCACGTCACGTCACATCTGAAGAGTGCTCTGCTCTCAGGCAACCCAACCATCACCAAGCAAGCGCAAGCAAGCGCGTTTATAATGTGTAAGTAAATTTATATTACAAGTCGTAAAGCTGCGACCCACATGTGTCACCCATGGTGTGTGCGTTTTATGGGGTTGTGACTTCTTTTGCTTTCTTCTTCATATCATCTCATCATTTTTCTAACCAACAAATTCCAAGTGAACTTTTACTGAAAATGAATGCTTTTTGTCTCATCTCATCTCAGCTTCTGTGCATTGCCACCGACTGCATTTACACTTACGTACACTTAATCTTTATAGCAATATCATTTCAGCTTTACGACGACCCAGCCGTATATTTTATATGGATGTACGTGTATAAAGCACACATGACCTAACCTTAAATTCCTTAAAATCTGCACAAATAAACTCCCTGCGAGGAGGATATAGGTTATGAAAAGAAACAATTCTGTGCTTGCTTTGGTTGTCTAATTTCACGGCGTTGTTGTTACATTGTGCGCAAAAACTGTGAGCAGCAAACTAAGAGAAACAGAAAACAATCAAAATCCAACCTTCCGTGTCTAAATTAATTAATTTCAACCGCAACTGCCCTGAACTCACTTCGGTTTAAACTATGTACATACTCGTAGTACTTCTAGTACTAGTATATATTCATGACGAGCAGCAATTAATGCATTTGCACCGAGCGCGAGAGCAGAGCGGAAAAAACCTCCCGATAGCCTCTACCGGTAGCTGCTTGGCTTGGTATAATTACACTCTCAAGTCTCTTAGGTCTGAGGTCTCAAGTCCTGAGAGTTACCGAAGGTAGTAAACGCGATTTGCAACGCCAACTGTGCGGTAGGCAGATTGTGCGAAGGTAGGGCGCAGATTGTTTTACACTTGATTATCATTTATGCGCAGCCAGCCATTCGCAGGGTGAAAAATTGAATATTTCCACATATGAGCAACGAGGGCCGGCTCATAAACTGTATTGTATTTTGTGCGCGATCAGATGTTCTGTTCCCTGTTTCTACCCCCGATGGCTGGCTGGTTGACTGTCGTAAAATTTCATGGCGTACTAAATGCCCATCGCCGCCGCCGGCGGCAATTTCATACGTCTACGCACATCCCGCCTAATTTTACACACCACATTGCGAAAAAAGCAAGAAATCTTACTCGTAGGTAAGGTACTTTCCAACAAGTTTAAAACAACTTAAATTGTACGAGTTTCAAAGCGACCGATTGTGAAGCAGCGCATCTTTCCGTCGGATGCTACAGCGCCAGCGCGTTATTATATCTCTTGGTACTCAAGGCACGACCGCAGGAGAAAAGTTCACTTCACTTCAGTTCTGTTCTGTTGATGTCAGATTTGCGTCCCTAATTTTCAATGTTATTTCTTTCAGGATTGCGGTGCGGTGGTGGCTTTGCGTTGGCGGATGTGATCTGGGAATAATTTGTGAATCAGAAATGCGCGACATGGTGCCGTCGGATGGCTGGCACCCGCCCGCCGGCGGCCAAAACGGCCGTTTACATGTTCCCCACGGCTGCGATAAAGTAATTCGCTTTCCGGATGTGAATGTTGTTCCCCTTCGCACTCAACACAGACGAGACCCGTAAAGAGAACAGCACAGCACAGGCCAGGCGAGAGATCCCTAACCGAACCCCTGGTCTATCAATGCGATATCTCACTGACATCAAACACATCAAACAATTTCACTTATTTCTTTCTTGCGCTTGCCAACCCGCAGAATGAACAAACGCTTAGAGCTTAGCTTAGCTTATGGTTGTTGTACTAGACCTTATGTAGCTTGTGTTCTACCAAACTCCACTTTGCTCCCAATGCGACGCGACGGTGGCTCTTTTCTGATTGAGCACAACTCGAATTTACCGCACTTGCCTTGCCTTCTTTCTCTTCTTTTACGTTGCATGCATGCATGCGGCAACTGGTTTGCTTTTAATCGACGAAAATAACACAACACTTTGTGAATATTCTTGCGACTCATCATCAAGTCGTCGTGGTCGTTGTTGTCGTCCTCGTCCTCGTCCCAAAGGCACTCTTATTCTTATTCTTCTTATTCGTTTCCTTTGGTAATACATATGTGCATGTAGTTTTCTTAGGGTAACGGAGCGAAGCACACACTGAATGCCATACATTCCAAGATGATATTCAGATTTCTTCTCACACTTGGTCCCAGCCAGTCTTGTCTCGCATGTGCATCTTTTTTCCTTCCTTTGATTTCTTTGCTTTGGCTGGTTCTGTGCTGTGCATCATCATATTGCCTGTATCATTCCGTTGAATCGACGGATAGGTCCATGGACAAACCGCGCCAATCAAGTCTGATGTATGACGCGTGCACTTTTCGGTGCGTGAGCTGAGCGCGCGCACAAAGTGCCAATTCATCGAATTTAAGAGATTTTAAAGATGCTTAGCGCGATGCAATGCAAGTTCACAAAAAGTTCCTTAGTGACTTAATAGAATAGAATAGATAGCAGATGAACCGACCGATGGCTGACTGGAGATCGCGAGTATAGTATGTATAAGTATAATTATTATGTTCATTTCATGCAGGTGATGGATTCCCGACCGCAGCGCTCCTCGCACTTGTGCTTCTGCTTGCGCTTGCTTTGTTCTCTTATCAGCCGACGCGACCCGACGCGACGGATTGAATTACTTGAGTTATCGCATTAACTCACCGCTTCATTTTGCTTTGCATTTATTTACTTATTTATAGCGTTAATTACAAAAACAAATTCACCAGATACTTGGATCTGTCACCTGCTGCTGCTTGTTTCAAAAAACTCGAATCGAGCGAATTATTTAAATGAATAATATTATGATGCTTCGTTCAGCTTTCGAAACATGAAATCAACGTGTGTATCTATGACTTGTATTTATAAAAGCAGTCGCAGTCTCAGCCTCCATTCCATCCGTTGGTATTTTAGTTAAAACTTGAACAAAATCCAATCGAATCAACACCAACGCATCGCGCGCATTTTGTACTTTTTGTGTCGTCTGCTAGTCACCGACCGACGAAAGAACCAAATATCAAGATAAACCGCAGCGACATTCCTGCCGTTCGGCAGTCGTTCGTTATCTTTCCGAAAATATCTTCAAAGTTGAAGTTTTGCTGAAATACAGCGAGCGCAGTTCAGACTCAAGCAGGAGCTTATATTGTAATCCTTCGCATGATAAGATGTCGAAGCTTGAATCTCGAAACGCGTCGCGTCAACTTGTGCAGTCATTGTCCCTGTCCTGCGTCTGTTTGTGTTCCATCTTGTCATTTGATTAATCTCGCGATCCGACGCGCATCGCAATGCATCGTTAGTTAAGTCAAGTCCACCCGCGGCGAGTGATGGTATGCTGATCGACGGGCGCAATTAACACGCATCAGCATTTCGGCCGCGCAATGCAATCGAGATTTATGTGCATTCTATTGATGATGGCACTGCACAGCACAGCACAAACCCATGAGCCAGCATTTGCTTTTGCCTTTGCCTGTTCTCAGTTCAGATCAGAGTTGTCCTTCTAAGAACTACTCTCACTCGATCGGCTCGCAACTTGTCTTGTTCCATTCCATTTCATTGGAGCTGTCAGTGAGTGACGTTAACTTAACTTAAGTCAAA
>NBZA01001871.1:0-14263 GCA_003054995.1 Aleochara bilineata
CCTCATCGAGGTGGTGAACGTCGCGCACACCGAGAGCTCGCTGGGTTCGGATGCCGTGCACAAGAACGCCGTGTACGAGTTCGGCGTGCGGACGAACGGCGGCGTCGCCACGTTGCTCATGAATGCCACCTTCGGGGCCAATGGCTCTGATGCCCCAGGAGGCTACGTCTCCGAGATGTTCTATCGGCACTCCATGGCGATGACGGCCGTCTACTGCATCGCTTACTTTCTCGTCTTTGCCGTCGGCATCGTGGGCAACTTCTGCGTCATTGCCGTCGTCTTCAGGTCCCCGAGGATGCGCACGGTTACCAACTTCTTCATCGTCAACTTGGCCGTCGCGGACATCTTGGTCATCGTCTTCTGCTTGCCAGCCACACTGATGTCAAACATTTTCGTTCGTAAGTGAATTTCTCTTTACGTTCATAGCTTTAAGCTCTTTGCCCGTTGAGGGATAAAAGAATTATATTTAAATGGGATAAAATCGTCCGAAAATCGGTACCTAATGCCGAAATTTATGTTGCAACTGCGAGCATTGATGGCGTAACCTTGGCCTCTGGGCCTCCGACGAGCAGCCAGCGATGCAAAGCACAGTGTAATGATTTACTTACCGCCGCCCCCGAAGCACGCGATTATTATTAGTACGTACCACTCAGCATCCGAAGCTGAATCTGTTTATCTGAAAATCATTAAATCTCCCTACGCGCCGCTCGGAATCCATTAATTCCATGTTAACTTTGTCGTTACACGCCTCACTTCGATATCTATCACTATCAGGGAACGAACGGGAACAGATTATGCAATATTGGCCTTCAAATTACCACACCACCGGGATCATACATACATGTGGTTGGAAATTAATTATCTGCATATTTTCACGGTTTGGTGGAAAATTTGATAATTTTCATAACTTTCCACGCGATTTAAATTCTCCGAATTATATTCTGTACACTCTGACAATTTCATCCTGGACTCGTATAATAAATCATCAATTCATTCGCATTGCATGTGCTGTGCGCAGTTTGCAACCCTTCTCAGATTAGGTTTGAGTTTGATCTCACTGACAGATATTATGTAAACTCGAATGAGAGGATGTGTGTTTGTTGACTGAAAACTGAAAGACTGAAAGTGAGCTTGATCCGGGTCGTCGCTGGGCGATTGTTGAAATACAGTAGCGAGTGCCAAGAGCACAGCACATTGTGCTGGATTGTTTGTTGTTTGAATTGAATTGTTTTATTATCGCCGGCGGCAAGAGTAATAGATGTCAATTCTTGCGGCTAAGTCCTTGGCTGCCGGCAGATCCTTGCGAGGATAAGCGTGCCCAAAGCACTGACAACAGTCAACGAGCACAAGTGGCGGCATTAAGCTAGGGCGAAAGCCATCCAAGGTTTATTTGTACATATTCGCATTTGGACAGACGAACGGCAAATTGCCGTTCTTAGTCAGCCACTTGAAGGAGGAGTGAAGACAAGGGAAAAAATCAAGCCTGTAGGCGCACTGATACTATAGAAGTGCATTTATCATTTGTAACTGCCGAGCGGAGGCGGCGAACGTAGAGTAGCGTATCCAGGTCAGTACCCTGGTAGGTCACGACGCCGGCGTCGTAGGCTCGCGACGCGTGTGTTTACTACGGGCGCAGGTAACGTAACGTCACGGTGACAAACTCACTGCGGCTAAGACTGTGTCTAAGACGACGGAATGTGTACACTTCATCAATTGTGCAAACACATCAATAATGCCCCCTTCGTGCCACTTCACCGGAAATACTCACCTATCTTTCTGTAAACGCTTCTCGTCCCCTTTTTCATTGGGGGCCGATTTGAATGTAAAACTGCAGTCGTAAAACAAAGCTGTTTCTAAACTTACACAATGCTTTCATTCATCCATTGTCCCGCACTCGGGCATTAAGATTTCATTTTCGCTGAGAGGACTTGCTCACTAAGCTGCAGCCCAATTGCCAATTGTTTGTCCTGACCCTCAATCCTCAACGGGTCTTCGTGTGCCCTCCATTCGGACGCATAAAAACTAACAATTGGTCCGTAAATGCCCACAAACGAAGGGATAGTTGCACATATTTGTGTTTTTGTGCCCCAGAAAAACACTATTTGCACAAGATAGTAGATATTTATCCTTGGGGTGTATGAATGAATAGAATAGATGATTTGCCTGGTTAGACTAAACTTTTGTAAATTCGCTTAACACCCGAGATCTTGGGGGAGTTTAGCGCTCACCTTGAACTTGCTTACGCCCAATTGAGTCTGAAAACTTGTGTCATCTGCTCGTACTCGTGCTTCTGCTTCTGCTTCTTGAGGAACTTGTTACGTAACGTGAGGAGTTGAGTTGGATGTTTACGAGGGCTGCTGCATCCAAAAGCATTTTGATTGAACGTGGAAACGTTGATGGAATTTTTGGAGACTCAGCCATTTGGCAATTATCCTGTAATAACTTTACGCCTCCGCGGTCTCCACGTCGTCGCGTGGCGTCGCTCTGACGAAATGAAAAAATACTTATGCGGAAAAACGCCAAGAAATTGAAACGAAATTAGCATTTTAAGAAATCCTAGCGACGTTGTACGCTGCTCATTGCAAGAAGCGATTACAGCGCTCAGAATTGCGCTGTAGAATTTCCTTCCATACGGCATTGTCCGTATTTACATATTTTCAAGGAAAAGGAAAATTCTGGATGGACAAAGTGCCGTGAAATTTCAATTTTCTTTCCTTCTGCGGGGTCGTTGCATGCACACGTGCAAAAGAAACACACCAAACCTGATGGAAAATAAACATGTGCTTGTAGTTTCGAGGGAAATTTATGGCCATCCCAATGTCACTCCAAGCTGTGAACAAACTTTTCATTCACGATACAAAAACATAATCTAAATTGTTTTGATTCAGAGAATCAAAATCAAAGCGAACGCTAAACATTCTCAAGCGATTCTAAAACGTGATTTTCCCAGCACTTTCCTCAGTGCAGAAGCAGAAGCAGGAACGGCACGTCTCGGCATACTTGCAGCGATTTTCAATGATGGCATGCATACGAATGCCTTCTCGCCTGCAGCCGAGGTTTAATGAGGTCAAGTTTACAGAAAACAGCACGCTCAACAATGTCCTATACATATTTATTCGCCACCCGAGCCTCCAGCAACTGGCAAGGGGCCAAGCAAAAATATTTTACTAAGTGATTAATTGGAGTGAATGTCGCCCGCCGCGGCGCGCCGGAATTAAATTATCTTGGGCTGTGTTGTGAGTGACGCCGAGCGTCCCTCAGAAATTAGATTTAGTTTTCGGGAAGAGAGGATAGGATAGGATACTCTGCAGATATCAAATGTCAGCCTGGAGGGTTGTTAACGTCGCACCCGCAGGCTACATACATACGTGAAGGATAATGAAAGAGAGAACAAAGCGTAATTGCGCCGATCTCATTCCGCGCGATTTGGCGAATCAATTAGGTTGTCGGATCAGCCCGTCCATTCGTCCCAGCCGCGGCTGGTAAATGGTGCACGATGACCTTGCGCCAATTGTCTTGGCGGCGTGATGACCCAAAATTAAATTATTCTGCCATTCATCACTGCATTCGGCCGCATTCAGCTGATAAATTACTATTTAATAACGCTTGTACTACCACCAACATTATTCTTCAAGGACCCTTAAACGATCATTTAATGTTTGTTTGATTTTAGTCCATCGTTTTACAATATTGTGCACTTGTGCACCCCCATAGATGGAAGTTGAGTAAATGACCTGAATTTGGATTTACCTGCTGCCGGCGGTGCTTACGTTTACGCGGAGCAAAGAAAGAGTCGGTCGTATGTTTGAGAGGCAGGAAAGTAGGCCATATTTTACCTTTACATCCGCACCTGCAAAGCCAGTGATCCACTCAAAGAGGAAATTCATCTTCAATCGAGGAGTTTTATGATTTGACTCAGGAGTAAGACAGAAATTAAAAAATCGATGGTTAACTAAAGAAAAGTATTGTAATGTATATAAAATCGGTTCGGACCCAAACAAATCGATCCACCAACACGTTTGTAGCAAATTGCACGTGTCCGGAACACCGGAACGACCTACTTCACTCACCCAGCCGGATGGCAATCTACATGCAATCATAACTCAGACGCGACGAGGCACGGTGACGAAAACACACGCTTCGCTCATTACCGGAAACGTCTTTAATTGCGTGGGCCTGTCTGCGCCGTACGATTGGTTGCATTGTATTGTCGGCACTTGACAATAGGCCTGTCGGCGGAAATCGCTGCCAAATCTAGTCCAAGGTCGGGCTGGAGTTACCACTGACTATCTCAACAATTTTCCGTTCGATTGTGTACGAGGCGCGCGCTCGCGCTCATGACTCGAATAATCTATTTTACTGTGTCAAACTTGCCCTGCATTAGGTTCTAGTACCTATAATACCAAGGGTTCATTTGTCAAGGCCCCGCCAGCCGTGATCTTAATAAGATGACACCACATAATGCACTTCCGGGCTTATCGATGACACGATCAAATGCGCTCATTAGTGGCGCGACTATTCGTTTTTTGGAGCAAGGACAATGGATAAGGAATGCGACGACCGATTGTGCTCGCATCGTTTACACACCACATCGAAGGTCAATTGACTTTCAAACACTCAATGTTCCTGCAGCCTTTAGATTGCCATCCTAAGCGGTTTCTAATAAACCCAAAAGCAAACAAACGAACAAACAAACTATTGGAAAGTTTTATCTTATTATTTCTGAGCTTATTAATATTTCTGGCTTTTTAGGGAGAGTGTAGTTTACACGTGTCAATGGAGTGTCAATGCTCTCAACTGGAGGCGTAGCTAATTTCTATTCCAAGGAGGGATAAGAAGATCCTCCATAAGTCCTTAAGACGGTTAACGTAAATGGTTCACCCTCGATCTAGCGCCACGCCGGGCTAAAAAACGAGTCGTTAGTGGCTGATTGCACTCGAGTTTACTTCGTGGGTAATGTGTAGTCAAGTCAACGACCTTCCGGCACTCGGCCGGACGCGCACTCTGCTTCCTTCCGGATGGCGTCTGCACAGCCGGTGCCATATTGTCTGGATTTACTCAAAGGATAACGAAACTCCAACGCGACGTTGTATGAATGCTCGAACATCTTTTTGTTCGGCTTGGCTTCGTTTGGTTGTTTATGTTTAAAATCGATATCGTAACGCGGCCGTTTCCGGTTCGGTTTTGATTTAAATATTAATAACAGAAACAGAGGCGAATGAAAAGTGAAAAAATTTATGACGTGGCGTGCCATTAACCGAAGAGGGTCTCTAAGCCTGCCTTCACCTAAATATTGTAGGTAACTGGGTCGAATCGCGCGCGACCTGGAAAGCCGGCCGGAAAATTTAGATAAAATTCACGATCATTATTATGCCGGCTTGTATTTGGGCTACGGCCTTGAAAGTTTCCTTATTCGCGCCCAATCCGAAAGCGATAACGCGGGGCCTCGGTCGGCAAACAAGACCGCAGCAAGCGGGAAACACAAGGAAATCAATTCGAGCAATGCGAGCACTGCGTCGTCCTTAAAGGATGTGTATGTAAATCCAGTGCAGGATGAGTGGCCAGGTGCGAGCGAGTGTGGCCTGGCGGTTCAACGGCCCACGCCACTCGCTGACCTACTTCCTCTGACCTGGGTCAAAGTAAGCAGTCGGTGCTGTACCGCACAGCACCGATGGAGCTGCCACCCCCAAGCCTACACTTGAAACTGCATTCGTCAGCTGATCTGTGAATTACTGACCACAATTGCGTGCCACCCGCGGAAGACAATTACACATGTTAGTTGCTCCCTCGCGTGCTGGATTCAATCACTGGCTGACTCTTGCGTTTGCTTGCACTCTCTGCAAATATGCATAACCTTGGCGAGGAAGCAAACTTCACCGAATAAGAAATTCCTCGCATTCATATTTAAAAGATGCTCGCTTTTCATCATTCATATTCCGCGAGCCTGAGATGAATCCAGATAAATTACGTATGCGCCCCACGCAGGACTTCATTTTATTTCTATTCATGGCAATTTATACAATGGTAGAACTCCACAAATTGGCTGTGAGAACTCTCAGAAGTCAGGATTAATTTATCACTGGTCCCGTAATTAGACAAGTCATTTGGTTTTTTTTCCGTCGGCTTTTAACTCATTGTCAGTAACACAACAAAACAGAAGAAAACAATTTAATCAAACCGCCTTCGTCTATTATCCCAGTCTCTTCTTTTGTCAGCGAATAAGTGCAGTCATAAATTGCTAGGATTTTATTAGGATATGCAGTTAATCTTCGGGGAACAGTACATGCGCGTACTTTCAATATGCAGAAGGCCGATACCTTTAAGTAAATTTATGAGTGAAAAACAAGCAATCAAAGAAGCTAGAGCCCTTCAAGAGCAATTTACCCACCGACACCGGCCAGGCACTTGAGTTGAACTAGCGCCTGGTTCTGCTGGCTCTTCATTTGACTGCACCCACGCTTGAGAAACTATAGGCGGCTGTCAGTCGCAGTGGTAACAAATTACGGAAGCGTAACGAATGGACATGTGCAAACGTTTTTCTGGCCGCAACCAAGAAGCAGTCAAGCATCCGCATAAGTGGCATGTATGTATATGCTGGGAAGGAGAAAAATGAAGAGCCAACAGTTGGGATTCAAGGTTAAACGCTTATAAATTGCTTTATCCTCTTGCTTCGTCCTTGGTCTTGTTCTTGACTACTTTCCTCTTGTCTTTTTCTTCCTGCTTTCAATAGAAATCTGTGAACAATCATGCCTGACTTGACGATCCCCTCAAAATTACTAACGACACCCGCGTCCTTATACATTTCCCGGAGATAAATTGATTTTGAGCTGAAGTTTATTGTTTTTTCTGTCGGCCTTTGTCATGCTCGTCCTTGTTTATGTTTTATATTTCATTTATAAAAAGCCATCAATCTTAAACGCGTTCTTATAAGAAGTTTGTTCAAGAGCTGGATGTAACCTCGGGTCTTGCTTAAATTGCTTTAAAACTCACCATATTTATTACAGAAATAACTGACTCAGTAACAACTACTACATGGCTTAGTTGTTAAGGCACATGGTTCATAAGGCAATGGCTCTGGGTTCGAATCCCAGGCCAAGAGGAGTATTTATGCTCTTTTCTGGGCAGTTAAAAGCTCTGAGACTCTCGTCCACGTCCAAAAGAGTCCCGCAGAAGAGGTACAAGGTACCTGGGGGCTCGCAGAAGAACAAGAATAACTCTATTTTAAATTTTGTGAATCTGCTCGGTAAGAATGAGACTGTTCGGCCCACCCTCCCCGTCAGTCGACCGGCCAGCTCTGTGGTCCGCAGCGATCTGACTCCCATTTCCCGATCTTAGTTACCATTATACTGGGAGCGGTATTGCCACCTATGGATTCACTTTTAACTTCTGTATTGTACTCCACTCTGTTGGCGACATTGCCAGTTAATTTTATTTTAATTTTTAAAATGGAATTTGCTGGGAATCGAACCCGCAACTGCCTGTTTCATGATCAAGTGCCTTACAACTAGACCACTAGGCGACTTACTTAAATCCAGTTGGAACGTGAACTTGTGCATATCTCAATACATAAACTGAAATAACTTGGCAGTTTATAAAACGTAACGCAACGGAATAAAATTCAATTATTTTCGAAATAAATTGCCACAAAATGCGTAATAAAGTTACCAATATTCCATGTCTAAAAGCAAATAAAATTTTCATTAGGACAGGAGAAACACTAAGTAGATATTTTTATGCGATATTAAAAGCAAGCATGACGCTCTGGAAAAATGCGGGGGATTATTCGTGAGTCGGTCGTGCAAAGAGGAAATTTGCGCAGGATAAAGGCACACAAAATAACCGAATGCTTTGGCAAGCGTTGCTGTGCAGAGTCAAGAGCAAGAGCAAGAGCACGCTTGCCAACAATTCCTGCAAGACACAATGAATGCTACAAAGACTCCAAATGAAAATGTACTCGAGCAATGCCAGCCCGCACGCAGACAGCAGTGGAAACATGTATAATCACTACCCTGGCGTCGATATAAACAATGATACTGAGTCCTTGGCCTTCTGGCGCTCGCCAGCGCCACGCAGAAAAAAATCAACTATCGCTCGCAGCTTTTTCACCCATGACTGCGCCGAGCAGCACAACATATCATATCATAACGAGCATGAGTACGTGCAATTTTTGAATAGGGTTTTGTTTCATTGTGACTTCAGGGCTTTAGGGCTTACTTTTATAACATCTGACACATGTAGGTATAACCATCTACTATTGTCAGAGAAAACACCTTAAATAAATTCAATTCATTCAATGCTCAATTCGAATAAAACACCAATGAATGGAAAATCTTAAATTGAAATGTCCAAGTTTTCGCATAAAGCCGCAATAATGGACCAAAGTGCAGTTGACTTGCAGACTACACTGAACTGAACTAAGGAAAAAGCAATTAGACGTTCGACGATCATTGCAAACTCGTGCATTACACAATCTGTGCTTACGCAACCAGTCAGTCCACAATTGAATTCATTACTTCCACATAGTTTACGATTGTTCCTCGCACCAGCAGCAGCAGAAGAAAAAGAGAGTGAACGCAGTAAAAGCAGCAAGGTGAAGTTTAAGAATGCGCAAGTTTCGCACTTGATGCGCCGCTGCTGGTGAAGTTCTCCACTTAAAGTTCTTAGCACGGCGACAGCTTTAATTTTCGTCGTTCGTCGTTCATGTTCCTTGGGCAGGTTGAAAGGTTAAGGAGTCACTCGATAATGAGAGAGACCTCCCATTAACGCGCCATTGTTAATGGATAAAGACGAAGCAGAAGAAGAAGAACAGGGTCTTGAGCCTTGAGTTTTAAGTCTTGCATCACCTGAAGACAGATTTTCAACCTGACGAAACGACGGACATCAATAGCAAATTTCGAATTTAATAAAAGGCATGTCGCTCAAAGTTTAATATTAGTTTAATAGCTAAATCTGGAATCTGGAATGCCAAAGTTGATCCTTCGTAATCTGTTCTAGCATAAGAAGGACATATTAAACTAGTAGTAACTTATCCAGCTAAGCGGACGCATATTAAAAGATAATTGAATTCTGACCGACATCAATATCAAATCATTTTTCTTTTCCTGTTGCAGCTTGGATCCTTGGATGGCTCATGTGCAAGACGGTCCCCTACATCCAAGGCGTCTCGGTGGCCGCGTCCGTCTACAGTTTGATTGCCGTCTCGCTGGATAGGTGAGTGCAATGAATGAAGCCAATAATTAAAATGTCGTTCATTAGCCGGGTAAAGTTCAGCCAACTGCGCTGAACTAACCCCAGGATTCATTTGGGAAACTATCGATGCACAAGTGCAATAAAAGCGGATTGCCGAGGAAGCGCAGTGAAAGTTAAGTTGAAAATAGTCGTAAAATATCATAACTATCGACGTTCAACGGCGGTTTCCCCATCGATTCCTATCTGCAATTTTTATTCGCGACTGAAATTGAATCCGAGAGCAATTCCGTCTCGCCGGTGCACCGCAAACGCTGATTTACTACGGCTGGAGCATTAGTTCTACAAGAAAGATCACAATACGACGAACAAACAGATAGAGTGAGATATTTATGATCGACTGCAGTGTCTTGCAGTGCAATGTTTGGCAAAACATCCAGCGCAATTTATTGCCATTTGTGGCGTGGGCGTCTGGGACAGAAGTGAATTGATGGATCACATAATGAGTGGCTGGGTTAGCGCTTTAAAAGAGGCACGAAACAGGAAACAATTTGAATGCCGGTTCACAATTAAAGTACAACTGAAGATTGATGGCTGTCCCAAAGAGGTTCAATGTCCTGCAACGACACCTTATCACTGACACTTTGCCATTAATTTCGGTACATTGACAACGAGGCCGCACACGGAGGTACAGGCTTAGGCCATTTCCTGTCATTTGCGCTGCTTCTGCCAGGACGAGGATGAATGCCTGCCAATTCCTTCACTTCACATGTCAGTGGTGATCAATTAACAACTGACTCGACCCGTTTATATCTTCGTATTCGTATTCATATTTTAATGGCACTCATGATGCGCAGATATTTTTCTTCTTTTATGCAAAATCATAAAATAAATATTCACTGATAAGCCATGAATGAGAATGCCAAAAAAGGGATAAAAGTGGCCAACTAATAGGGGAATAAAATGAGCAAAATAGATAGCTGTAGAAGGTCGACGACTTATCAGGCATGAATGTGAATGGTGGTGGAACGTGATCAAGAAGTTCCTTCCTTCCGCATTCGAATCCTGCACACGTTATCATTGCAATCTGCCGGCGTCGAAGTGAGCCGGCGTCAAATGCACTTCGTGTGCCAGTAATAATGAACTTCTCTCCAAGGAGAGTTTGCCTGATTGATCACAGATATCGCAGTCGCAGATGGTCGTCCACAACCGCCTATAAAACTTAACTTGCCATCAACACTCTACACTGTATGCGCTAAAAAGTCGTAAAAGTTGAGATATTAAACGAGCCAATGATAGAATTAAATCAATTGCGTAATGTAGTGATTAATTGCCCATCTCACTGATGGGATGAACTGATAGTTTGAAATTGCAATTGCGATTTGGCAGCGGGACAGAATCAATGCCAGAATATTTATCAAGGATCCTAAGATGCCATGCAGGCAGTGCTCACTCATATGATTTACGAGTGAACTTTTTACAATAATAATTCACAAATGCAGCCACTTTTATATAAACTGCAAACTGGTTAACGGTGAGAAAACATAAATTTCACCAAACCAAGGAGGCGCCTTCATTAATCAGCGTACGAAACCGAAACCAGTTCCTCAATGGTCAACTGGTCCACGGATTACCTCATCCGAAGACTGCGATTATGCAATTTGCATAAATTTGTTGCCGTACTTGTTGACTTGTACTTGTTGTTGGCCCACTTTGGTTCGGAATTCATTGGTTTTTACTTTCGGTTTGGGTTGTGATCACAAGTTTACACAGAACAATGTACACGCGTTTGGTCTATGATTAATGGATTGATTTTTTTATCTCAATAGCTGTACCCTAACTTGCGTCTTTGGCTCCTGATTGATGATCATTTCAAGCCGATAGCAAAGACGATAACATAACAATGAACGGCCCATCAGTTAAATCATAAACTATCACAAAAGATATCGTAAATGATTGAGCCTTCTGTGTCTCAAGGAGATTTGTATTTGTTTGTGAAACATGGACATTAGCACGCACTCAAGTTAAATTGTTTTGTCAACAGTTTTGAACAACTAGTATTAGCGCAGCGTGCAACAAGAAATAACAATTTCCGGGGAGTCGTAATGTGCGGGAGCATCTTGGACAACATAGGGCTGCGACGATTATCCTTGAAGTTTCTACGCCCGGACGCTTAATCCGTGCATAATTTTGCAATCGCATGATTTACCATCACCCTCGCGCCAGCTAGAGCATGACTTAATTACTAAATGTAACTAAACTTTGTTTTGTTTACTTACTTACATAAGTAAATGAAACACACTAGGTGAAGATAAATACGCGTTATTTTAATTCAACATTAAGAGAAGACACATAACAATAAACAATACGCAGTGCGGTATTTAGTGGACGTAGACGTGGGACTTGTACACGGGGGCAGCGTGGACTAGATGCGCCGTTTTGACGACGGGGATGGCGTGGTGGACGACTGGTGCATGGTGGACCACGGGGGCGGCATGTACAACATGAGACTTCACAACTGGCACAGCATGCACGACTGGGGCATGGTG
The DNA here is from genome assembly GCA_003054995.1 of Aleochara bilineata. Lineage (NCBI taxonomy): Eukaryota > Metazoa > Arthropoda > Insecta > Coleoptera > Staphylinidae > Aleochara > Aleochara bilineata. The sequence goes on from NBZA01001871.1 coordinate 11,736, forward strand.
GACCACTGGGGCATGGTGAACTATTGGAGCAGCATGGAACTTAAGCACTGGTGCGTGGTGGGCCACTGGGGCATGATGTACCACAGAGTGGGAAGCCACTACAGGGGTACCAATGTACCCTCCATGGGCATGAGCAGCCAAGGCAGCGAAGACAACCTTTTTAAAAAATTAACAAATGTTTAATTAACGAAAATCAAAAACTTTAAAAACTTACGAGGAATTTGAACATGTTGGTTGATTTGTGTTGGATCACGTTGGTGAACTATGATTCCGCAGAGAGTTGCATCAGTATTTATACAAAACTGATAGCAGGTGGATATGCTGTGATCTTGAGCATCCGATCATGAACCTGAGACTTGAAGAGTTTGTTTATAGGCTATTAATGCGAGTTTCATCTCATCTCGCGTTTGCCTCCAGGGCACGCGGCGCAGTGTTATGACTGAAGGTCGCGACTGCTTTTATGTTGATATGTCAATGCTGGTCCTGTCGCTGAACCAATAATAATTTACGATTCGAGCCAAGCCAAGCCAAGTCGATGAAGACGACAAAATGATATTGAATCGTAAAACTCATGAATATTTATCGAGCCAAGCATGCAGGCTCTGAATGCACCACCGAAAATGAAATTGATCTCACAGCGATTAACGTCATTTGCAAGAACAGATGGATTTATTGCGTTTAAATATTGAACATAAAATTACATAAAACAAGACGAACAAAAGGGTTCACATAATTAGTGAACGAGGACTGTGTGGGTCTTAAGTATGGGGGCGGCGTGAACCACTGGGACATGGTGCACAATGGGAGCGGCATGAACCACCGGATGGACGATGGCTGGAGCGACCACAGTCTTCACCACTGGGGTGTGATGATGCACCACGGACTGATGGCTGGTGGCGACTGAATGAGCCACCACTGGGGCAGCAATGATACCTCCAGGAGCTGCATAAGTGCAGGCGACCAAGGCAAACAATACCAACTAAAATACCAAATTAAATACGCTTTTGCCATTCAAATATGTACTACGAGTATAAATCAACTTACAAACTTAAACATTTTGAGTATCTGAGTATGTACTTTCTTTCTTTGAGATGTAATGTCTTATGCGAATGATGCGCGAGAACTGTGAATATGACTTTTTGCCAGGCGCAATATATACTCGCGATGATTGCAAGCATCCCGACCATAATAGGGCTTAACATTTGCGTTTTGGCGTGTGTAGCTGATATTCTTGAACTTCAAGAAGTTTACGCCTTGTGCAGATGGAGCAGCAGCTGCACTTGCAAAGTGCTTTCCAAACTTGTACAGCTTGTACTTGTACTTCATATCTGGGTTAAGTTGATTTATAATAAGTTGGTCAAAGGTTGCGAAAACAACAAGAATAAGAGACACAAGAACAGAACAAGGGCTTTCAGGTTTTCATCTCGTGTGTAATTTAAAAACGCTTAAGAGTAAGTAATTGGACAATGCTTTGCGTTGCTTGTTTCGGCATTTAATGGACGTGAACGACGGGGGCGGTGTGCACCGTGTGGACGGTGTGGAGCGCTGGGGCAACGACAGTGGCGTGGGTCTTGACCACTGGCACGGCGTGCACAGTGTGGACGACGGGGGCGGCATGCACCACTGGAGCGGCATGAAGCACCGGCGTAACGACGGCGGCAGTCTTAACGACCGGCGTGTGATGGTGCACTACCGATTGATGGCTAGTGGACACTGAATGTGTGGCCACAACTGGAGCGGCAATGATGGCACCTGGGGCAGCGTAGGCGACGGCCAAGAAGGTTGCAAGTACGACCTGATGGCATCGCACAATTTAATTATCAATTCAAAAGGGCTTAGAAGAAAACACTTACGAGTTTAAACATTTTGTTTGTTGGTGCTATGAAGCTGGGTATTCAAAGTAAAGTTGGTGCTTGGCTGGACTTCAATGTCTGGATTTTGCATCTCCCAAGCGAGCTTATATACGAAATTTGCCCATCATTAATATGCCAAAGTAGGTACTAAGCCAACACTCGTCGCGAAAGTTTCTTGGATTGCAAAATGTTTTTTTGTTTTTTGCTGTAAATATATATAATATTTCATTTCAAGTCCCGTTTTTTGTTTGTTTGCACATTCGATTCATCCGATGGGATTTCGTATTATTAATTGTAGGTGAAACTGACCAAGGTTATAGTTGAGTCTCGTTCATTGAAATGATATGCAAACGGTGTGAATAATGCGCTCATAAAAAGAGCGTTCATTACCTTGTACCAAAGACAGTCAAAGGCAGTCCTCTTAACTACCTTGACAATACTCAAATTGAATTCAATGCTTGGAAGCATCAAAGCTTTTATCGTCGCGCATTAACGTTGATAATTTCCTCATAGTTTTATTTCGGCGATAAAGCGCATCGCGGAAACAATGAGAATGCAAGACCATTGTTTTTCCTCCTCGGAACATTTCCACTTGAACGCCTTTGTGCGAATGAGTATTGGGTTCAGATCGAAGCAGGGTTCAAGTTCAAACAGTCAAGAGACGTGTCTGCCGCC
>NBZA01001871.1:31666-51565 GCA_003054995.1 Aleochara bilineata
CGTTTGCTGTTTTTGGGACCAATTACGGCGGCTTCGACGAAGTGTTCCCAAATCACAATAGGGTAGTGATGACCCTAGAGCAGCACTTCCAAATGCCCTTCTTTCGGGAGCTCGTGTTTGGGCTAGGTGGTTGCAAGGCTACTGCCAAGTCCATCGAGTACGTGCTCAGTCGCGAGGGCGGCGGAAACGTGTGTGTGTTAATGGTCGGGGGTGCCACCGAGGCTTTCTATTGCCGTCCGGGAGAATACAAGATAGTTTACAACAAGCGCAAAGGTTTCGTGCGGTGTGCGTTACATACTGGCGCTGCCATGGTGCCGGTCATTTCCTTCGGCGAGACTGACGTTTTCGATCAGGTGAAGAACCCCGAAGGGTCCAAATTGCGTAAACTGCAAGAGTGGCTCAAGAAATACATTGGTATCGCGCCGGCTATTCCCGTTGGAAGAGGCTTCTTCCAATATACCTTCGGTCTGGTACCAAAGCGCAGACCAGTCACCACTGTGGGTAAGTTACGTCGAATTGAACCGACACATGTCACCGCATCGCTGACCCGTTCTAATTTTAGTTGGTAAACCAATGGAGATTCCAAAAATAGCAAATCCCACCCCTGAGCAGATCAATGAAGTGCACGCGCAGTTCAAGCAAAGATTAATCGATCTGTTCGAGGAGCAAAAGCACATCTACTTAAAAGACGCTGAGAATACCAAGCTGGAGATCTTGTAGGCGGTTGAAAATGAGATTTTTATTGTTTTTGTTGTTATTATAATATAATTATTGTACTGAGATAAGCATTATGTGGTAGAATAAACACAGCGAGATGGGAGGTTACGACTGCGCTTGCGGAATTATTTAAACAAGAAAAGTGTCAACAGGTAGGATAACGCAATGACACTGCCGGTCCAGATAGATCTACGAATCACCTAGTGACATAGAATTGACTTTAGATTATTTGTTTGACGATCAAACGAGTAACTTGCCTTATCTTGCCACCGTTTGTTTTTGAGACACTGACTGTAGGCGATATCAGTGAATGAGACTGAATTGTACAATGGCACCCACACACTCGGTACCAGTTTGTAAGCCAAGTTATCGAATGCTTTCCGCAGGCGGTAACCGCGCGTCGCGACCAGACTGCGCATCTCGATGTAGTTGTACATCGCCAGGTCGCAGATCGTATGTGCGTCCTCCTTACGCCTCTGAGTAAATTTGCTCAGCGCTTCCGGGATTTCACACTCACTCAAGGCCTCGTACAGTAACAAACAATCTTCGAACCCGGCATTCATCCCCTGCCCAAAGAACGGAACCATGGCATGCGCTGCATCGCCAATAAGAACCACTCTTCCGAAATTATACGGCGAGCATTTTACTGAAATCAAAGGCATGGGGCGCTTCCTAAAGAAATCTTTCACCAGCTGTGCCTCTGTAGTAAAATTTAGGAAATCAGGGAATGTTGTAGAGTAGAATTTGATGAGATCTTGAGGGGTTCTAAGAGTATTGAAGATATCAAACGGCATGAAGAGGGTAACAGTCCAAGAATGGTCACTGTTGGGTAAAGCAATCATCATGAACCCCCCTCGGGGCCAGATATGCAGGTGGTTTGGAATCATGAGATGACCACGTTCAGCGCTGATCGTCAACTCAACGTAGCCGTGGTTGATATACGTTTGCGAGAAGTCAAAGGGGCGGCCAGAGCGCTGGATTTGCGTCCGAGTGCCGCTGAACGCTCCATCGGCGGCTATTATTAAGTCGGCCGTGTCTGTCACCAGCGCGTTATCCTTTCTGCAAATGCCGCATTGTAATGACAATCGTTCGCGGATAAGCTATTATTAGTTTACGTTTGCAGCGTGACGGTGCCGTCATCCGGAAGGACTTTGACGAGCTTGTGCTCGAAGCGCAGCTGGACGTTCGGATGCCGCTCGAGCGCTCTCACCATGCGCAAGTTCAGCTCATTGCGCGAGATTGAATACAGACACTGATAATGCAGAGAGTTAGTATGTACATATCCGTGATGCTCTGCATTTATACCTGGTGAGTGATCGCGTCGTACGGGATCGAGCTGCAGTCGCCGCTTGTATGAATGTACCGGCCTTTCATCGGCACGGCTAACTTTAGAATCTCTTCCTCCAGACCCACGAAGCGCAATGATTTCCTGCCTCGATTGGACATCGCCAGGTTGATAGATCTCCCATCGACGACTTTAGCCGTTCGAATGTCTTCCCGTTTCTCATATATTGTAACCTCATATCCAAGTTTGAGTAAAAAATGCGCAGATAACGAACCCACCTTAAAATTTCACTTTTAAAATTGATTTGCAACTGAATATAAACCCCTAGGTACCAGACCACATCCTATTACTATTGCTTTCTTAGGTTCTTGCATGTTTTTAATGACAAACACCAATTGTACCTTCAAACTACAATAAACTGTCGTGAAAAACAAAATTTCCCTGTTTATATACTGGTTGGGCATGAGATTAGCTGAGAATGTGATATGTGTAAAGGCGATTAATGATATTCAGTTACAGTTACGCGTGTCAAGGTGTATATATGATACTCTGTCATGTGAGAGTGACGATGAATGAAGTAAAAGATGATATGCGGTGGCGTAAAAAACGTAGAAAGCTAATAAAAATATTGTTTAAACATTGCGCATCACACGGGCAACAAAACGCAAAACAAGACGGCGAGTTGGATAGAGGAGGTGGTCGCAGTGGGGCAACTGGCGTCGCGACGCTCTGTCGACGGCGGCTGAGAGCAGGCGAGCGCAGTGGACGGCAGCATGTGGTGGTGGCTGCTACTCGTGGTTGTGGCGGCGGCCAAACGCGGCCCAGCGGCGACGACGACGCATCATGATCCCGTCATCGAAGAGGTCACGGCCAAGCAGCTGGAGCGCGTCCTCGCCGAGAAGGATTACGTCGCTGTGTTCTGGTGTAAGTATCCCAAGGAGAAGGACGACGATGATTTCTACACCTCCTTGCAAGGCATGGTGCGTGCGTGCGCGAGTGACAAAACGCGTAACTCAATCCGAGATCGCGACGCTCCGAGTGCGAGAATTTGGGCTACGCGCTCCTCTGGTTGTTGGGATGCCATCTCCCGATTTGGCTCGCCCAGTGATCATCTCGCAGCCACGTGCCGCACCGCACGCATTACGCCCGCACGAAGGGACTGCCTGCCTAAGAATTATGTAAACCCACTCAATCCTTCCTTAATATTCATATTTGCCCATGCCAAGCAAGCGTCGTTATATTTAACGAGCATTGCGCTTGCGACTGTTTCATAATTCTGATTCACCGTTGCCAGATGCCAGGTTTACCCAATTGAGCATGTTTCTCGTTTGTTTGCCCCGCAGATGCTCGCAGCTGCACCACGTGCGACAAAGTGCTCGAGGAGCTAGAGCAGATCGACGACGACACCGACTCCTTCGGCGTCGACTTCGTCAAGATCAACGACAAGCGGCTGGCCAAGCAATATGGCATCAAGAACTTTCCGGCGCTCACCTACTTTCGCGAGAAGCAGCCGATCATCTATGAAGGTTTGCACCAAAGCTGAATCCAATCACCGCGTAAAATTATCTTAAAACGTGCAGAAGCGCGTGCCAACTTTTCTGAATTAAATTCCACACATGCGATAGATATTATCTAATTTAGTTTCACCTACCTGGAGAGCTCTGGGTACACCTGCAACAGAAGAAAGCAAGAATCAGTAAAAATGCACTTAATCTGATTGTCATAATGCAGAAGCCAAAGCAAAGAGTTCAGTTAAAATCCCCACGTAAATTAATTAATGAGGCCGCGGGCAGGCTAGGCTTCGTTCGGTGCGCGTGTGTGTAAGCTAGAGACTCTCTCTCTCGAAGCCTAAAAATAATCCCATGCTGTTGCTGGGAATAGTACATTTTATTGTGTGCCGTCGCCGCGTAAAAATAGCGAAAAGGAACGAAAACAACAAATCTCAATTGGCGAAAACGCACTACACACCCGACCATTGTGGGTGGACGCGGACAGCATGCGATGAAATTCGACAAAGTCCAAGCGAACACTAACAGCCATTTAACGCCGTCTGTTATGCAATTACCCGTAAACCCAGTCAGTTGTTGTTATTCAAGCCTGCAAACGTGACTTAACGGAGAAAAACACAATAACTGAATGTGCGAATGAATGCGTTAGCCAATTTCGCAAACTAAATATAGCCCACATATCAATGCAATGAAATGCAATGCAATTCAATATGAAATTTCCTGCAGGTGACCTAATGGACGAAGAGAACGTCCTTGACTTCCTCACCAGCTTGGAGGCCATGGACCTCCCCGATCGCATCGAGGAGGTGAACTCGCGCATCTTGGAGAAGATTGTTGAGGATACGGATTACGTAGCGGTGCTTTTCTGTAAGTAAACGCTGAAATGCGCGACTATATCACACAATTATAGAAGTCCGACCAAGCAGGCATTGTACAAACGAACCAAAACGAAACGCTTCTATATGTTGTGACTAATTTAGTTCTTAAGACGTACGCTAAACGATTAAGCGACACACAACAAGTGGTGTGCTTGTGCGAATGTTTCAGGTCCTGATTCAGAAACATGTTCCAAAGGAGGCGTAAGTAAGTAGCTGTAGACAATATACAATAGACTAGGCACTAGGCTAGCACCTCTCATCGCGCTAGGCATGCGCATGCTCTGGGCCCATCGAACATTTCTTTTCTCACCATCGCATCGCGCAGCTAACCATAATGCTCAATCAGAATTCTGTAGTTGCGAGTTCTGTATTATGTGTCAGTAGTAGATAGAAAAGCTAATTGCATGACCCACTGAGTTGGGTTACGCCGTTTCTTTCTGACCCATCTTTCAGACCCCATTTGCAAGAGTTGACCGCTCTCAAACCCACAAGTTTGTAATACAAGATATTCATATTCTTAGATAAACCAGAATGCAAAAAGTGCTCCAAAGTACTGCAAGAGTTGGAGAACATCGACGACGAAGCAGATCAGCTGGGTATCGGTTTCGTGAAGATTAACGATGAGGATCTGGCCGAAGAATATAACCTTGGGTCACTCCCAGCGCTGGTTTACTACAGACATCAAACTCCAATTATTTACGAAGGAGAACTTATGCGGGAAGAGGATGTCTTGGAGTGGCTAGTGACACATAAGAGCACTGGGGACGATGAGGATATCATTGAAGATGTCACGAGCAAGACGCTGTCCACTCTGATCGATAGCGTGGACAACCTGGTAGTCTTATTCTGTAAGAATTTTAAAACAAAATACACAAGAACTCTTTGCTGAAGATTGAAAATGTATTGTAGATGATCATGGAGATGAGGATTCTATGTCTGTCCTTGAAGAACTGGAGAAAATTGACGATGATTGTGACAAGCATGGGATTCAGTTTGTCAAGATTGACGATGACGGCGTCGCTGATGAGTACGGAATTGATTCGCTGCCTGCAGTCGTCTACTTCGAAAAGGGCATACCGAATGTCTACGACGGCGACCTGGAGCACGAGGAGGAATTCTTCGAGTGGCTAGTGCAGCAGCTCGAGAAGGACGAAATCGAGGACGTCACTGACGAAATGCTGGACAAGTTGATCAACGATGGCAAGAGTGTTGCTGTCTTGTTTTGTAACTATAACACACCTGGATCTCAACTTCAATATCTTATATTAAACCTTGTAGATGATGACGACGATAAGAAGTCTCAGCGCGTCCTCAACGAGCTTGAAAATATCGACGACGAATGCGACAAACTGGGTATTGTCTTCGTCAAGATTGACAATGAAGATGAAGCCAAGGAGTACGGCATTGAGAAGATACCCTCGCTGGTGTACTTTGAGAAGGGCATTCCCACGTTGTACGAGGGCAACCTTGAGGAAGAAGAAAAGGTCTTGAAGTGGTTCGAACATCAGGCCAAAAGCGACGAGATCGAGGATATCAACGATGAAATGCTCGATATCATTCTGGACAAAATGCAACATGTCGCTGTACTTTTCTGTAAGGCTTTTCCTCTTCACAGGAGTGATTTTTCTAAAGATTGATATTTACAGATGACAAGGACCAAAAGAAGAGTCAGAAAGTCATCACAGAGCTGGAGAACATTGATGATGAGTGCGACCAGAATGGAATTGCCTTTGTAAAGATCGATGACGACGAGGAAGCGAAAGAATACGGTATTGATACCATTCCTAGCCTGGTGTTCTTTGAGAAGAAGATTCCACATGTCTATGAAGGAGATCTTCTTAACGAAGACGCTCTTCTGGGATGGTTGCTCCATCAAAAACGCCACGCTGAAATCCCCGATATCACTGACGAGATGTTGGAACGCTTGATTGATAACACTGAATATCTAGCTGTTCTTTTCTGTAAGTTACACTCACAAACCCTTAAATTTTAACATTTCTAACCAGTGATCAACCTCTTTAGATGACAAAGACGATAAACAAGATATCCGGGTACTCAATGAGCTAGAAAACATTGACGACGAACTGGAGAAAGAAGGAATAGTGATTGTTCGCATTGACAATGACGCTGAAGCGAAAGAATATGGCATTGACCATCTGCCAACGTTGATGTATTTCGAAAGCAAGATCCCCTCAATGTATGAAGGTGATCTAATGAACGAGGAGGAAGTCCTTGAGTGGCTGATCACCCAGAAAAATTCAGCAACCATTGAGGAAGTCACTGATGAGATACTCACAGATCTCATTGAAGAACATGAATACGTGGTTGTCTATTTCAGTGGCAAATGCGAAGAAGGACAAGAATGTGACGATATTCTCGATGAACTGGAAAATATTGATGATGAACTTGACGAAAATGGCATTATCTTCGTAACCACAGAAGATTTATCTCTGGCTAAGAAGCATGGAATTAAGAGCTTCCCCAAGCTGGTGTTCTTCAGAAACAAAGAACCTTTGATCTATTCTGGCGACATTGAGGATGAGGACGAAGTTCTTGCTTGGTTGACAGACGATGATACCTTGGAAATCCCTGACAGAATCGAGGAAGTCAACGGAAAGATGCTGGATAACATTCTGATGGAAAACGAACACGTTGTAGTATTTTTCTGTAAGAATTTCTAATCTCCAGTAGTTTTCATAACAAGTTACTAAAAATAATTAATGTTTCAGATAAAGAAGGTGACAAAAAGGCTCAGAAAATCCTACAAGAGCTTGAAAACATTGACGATGAGTGTGAAGAGAAGGATATAGACTTCGTCAAGACGTCAGATGACGGTATTGATAAAGAATACGACCTGCCATCTTTGCCAGCCTTGGTGTTCTACCGCAACCGCTTCAGGGAGATCTACCCTGGCGATTTGATGCACGAGGAGGAAATCCTCGAGTGGGTTCTTGACCTCCACGATTCTACCCCGGACGTGATCGAAAGCGTTGATAGAAAAACACTGCAGGTACGTTATACAGAGAATAGACTGCTATTAGGTACTAATCAGGGAGTACTTCTAGGTTCTCATCAATGATGTTGAACACCTCGCGGTGTTCTTTTACACCGACAACTGCGCCCAATGCGAGGATGTCCTTGAGGAGCTGGAGAATATCGACGATGACGCCGACAAGCACGGAATTCAATTCGTAAAGTCGAAGGATGCAAAACTGGCTTCTGAGATAGGAATCTTCAGCTTCCCAGCACTGGTGTACTACGAAACTGGCGTGCCGATTATGTACGATGGTAAGCAAATCGTTGCTGAAGGACTGAGCTAAGCTGCTTAAGTGATGGGATCGATGGTGTTCCGAGTGAATAATCTTGCCTCTCGATCGTTTATTTATAGGCAACCTTAAGAAAGAGGAGAAGGTTCTGGAATGGCTAGTTGAGCAGAAAAGTAAGATTTCCACCATTTTTACACATAACTCTTAGTGATATTGTACGTCCGTTCAAATTCCAAATTTTAAATTTCGTATTCGTTGGTGAGGTCGCGTCAGAACTTTACGGGGGTACCAGCTATTTTCTGGCTTAAGCGCGGAAAAAGCACTGTGTGTGATTGCATGAGCGTTTGCATGTTGCTATGATGTCTCTAGGTGATGAAGAGGATGACGAAGATGATGATAGTGACGATGGTGATGACGAAAGTGAAGACGAAGATGATGATGACAATGACGATGACGATAGTGAAGATGAAGACGATGACGATGAAGATGATGACGATGAAGATGATGACGATGAAGATGATACTGACGAAGATGAAGACGATGATGATAATTTAGCAGAAAGAATATTAAGAAGCTCAAAGAAAACCACAGGTAAACGACCATGAAAAGTAGAGAGTTGGACCGAAGACCAAACTATCCAAAGAAGGGCACCAGAACCATAGACTTGAAATGGTGTGCCAGGGGGTTCCAAAGACGTCCCAGTCGTGCATGTCATCCCTTCCGCGCTGCATGCAGGGCATAGTGTCAGACTCACTCCTGTTTTGTTCCGTTTTCTTACTTTCTTATCGCTGATCTCTTTGGATCTTCTTAAAAACTACTAACCGCTACTTTAGTTTCTTTGTTCCACTCGCGTCTGCGCGTGCTGTGCGCTAATCAATCAATCAATCAATGAACCACCAGCCCTCCGAGTGATCTCTGACATTGTGTTTCCTGCTGCAGGCGATGGCTGTTTCTACGTCGGGCTTGGCGGCGCGAACAAGCTGCCCAAGTCGGCCGCTCTCGCGCCGTACCAGTGCTGCCCCAGCAAGCCGGCGCGCTCGAGCCGGATCGCGAAGATCCAGCCGGCCACCTCGGCGAACAAGCGCGTGCACCACGCGCCGGCCCCAAAGCAACTCCAGCACGTCGAGGCCAAGGGCAAGGCCAAAGGCAAGAACAAGGGCTGGACCGGTAAATATTTGTGGTGGTGGTGATGTACGCCTAGCCTAATCTAATCAACTGAATGTTACATGATCGAAGCCAAATGAAGCATTTCTCTCTCCGGATTTCGTACGCACGCGGCTGCGTTCTTTAGCCAGCGCCGGGACGGACTGAACGTGAATAACGCTCGCTACAGCCTGGTACCCATTCAGTTCGCCCCGAGTTTGCTATCACTCATCACCTCTCATTTCTTTGCCCATGCTTCGTAGCTCCTCGTGTTAATCGTTGATTGCGTGATAACATTATTACTTCATACTCTACTATATTCTATTACTTTTGTGTTCATATTCTATGATTTAATTCATCACCGGTCAATATCGGTATAAGACCTTTTGTTCATACTCTAAGTTTCACTTAAGTTTGTTCTTGTTAATCACACACTCAAATGCAATTGCTCATACCATCAGCTTATACCTCCCTCAACATCACCAACAAACAACCAAGCAAGCTCTACGTGTTCGTTTTTTGATTCAAATTAACTGCAATTGCATTCGAGGAGAAGATATCGACTATCAAGGCCTAACGCACAAAAATACAAACACACACACACAGCACACACTTGTGAAAGGTTCTCGTTACCGTTGTTGTACACTTATACACTTTACTTGTTATCTAATAGTAATAAAAAGAATTTTCGTTTTCTAAATGCAAACTAGCCATTCCATGATCTACTTGGTCTACCATTGACTCTATCAACTTCTTTGTAACGTGCAGCAAATTTAGTGTGTTAGTCAACTTAGGTAACGCTCTTAGGTAACTTGTTGGACGAGAGTGAGGTTCTAGACTGGATGCTGGACCAGAAAAATGACGAAAGCATACAAGAGATTGACAGAGATACATTGTTCAAGTACATTGAGACCAAAGAATTCCTAGCTGTAATTTTCTGTAAGTATTTTCCCCCACGATCAACTCTAAAATGAAGTTAATTATTCAATTTCTCAATAGATAATGAAGAAGATCCTGACAGTCCCAGAATACTAAGACATATCGAGTTAATTGACGACGAAGCAGCTGAATATGGGATTAAAATAGTGAAAGTTAAAGATCTCTTGATGGCCAAAAAGTACGGCTTCAGAAACCCACCAGGTATAAGTTATTTCAGGAAAGGAAAGCTCATCAACTACGATGGCGACATTGACGACGAAGAAGAACTCCTCGACTGGCTAACGGACCCAGAAAACATGGAACTGACCGACCACATAGAGAAAGTCAACCGGAAGATGTTCGAGAAGATCAAGAAAAGCTCAGACTACGTAGCTGTTTTCTTATGTAAGTGCTGGGAAGCAAACTTCCCGATTTCGAAGAACGATTGCCTGTTAAGATGCTTGTTTCAGACAGCGCCGACTGCAAGCAATGTCCGAGGGTGCTCTCCGAAGTTGAGCACATCGACGACGAGGCTGACGCCGCCGGGATAAACTTCGTTAAGATCGACGACAAAGAACTGGCGAAACAATACGGAGTGTTTGCGTTACCAGCAATTCTTTTCTTCAAGTCCGGAGCCAAGGAGCCAGTGATCTATGCCGGTGACTTATATGACGAGCAGCAGATCCTACAGTGGCTAATGACCCAACAGGATCCTGCAGGGGAAGTCATTGAAGCGGCAGTAGGCCAAGAACTGCTACAGATGATCGAAGAGGAAGATGCCCTGGCAATTTACTTTTGTAAGTCTAACTTCCAAAATCTCCCAGTCAATTACATATAACTTTAGAGAGATTAGAGACAAATTCAAAACTGTATAAAGTTTACCGATATAGGGAACAAGACACTCTGTGATATATGCAGCAGTCAGCAAGATAGCGGCAAAAGGGGGCCAAAACATAAAACGCACCCCGAAGAAGATGCCACTGGCCCTAGTCCTCAGAACGGTACAAAGTAGTGTTTCTCTTGCCCCCGTAGTATTATGTTATTATTGCTTTGGTAGAAGTTGAAACATCCATCAAAAACACCACCAACAAAGCAAGAGAGTTGCACGATTGAACAATTACCTCAAAGCCACACTCAAAGCAGGTTTAAATGTTGAAATGTTTTTAGATTCTGAGGAATGTGAACAATGCGGGACAATCCTCGAAGAGCTGGAGAACATCGACGATGACTGTGAACGCCATGGAATTACTTTCGTCAAAACGCATGATACAAAAGTAGCTGAGAAGTTTGGAGCTACAAACTTTCCTGTACTCATGTACTTTGAGAATGGAATTGGGGGTGTCTTTGATGGAGACCTAATGGAAGAAGAAGAGGTGCTTCAGTGGTTGATTCAGCAACGCACCGAAGACCGGATTGAGTTGATCACGCGAGAAATGCTAGAGTCCATGGTAGAAGACACACAGTACTTGGCTGTGTACTTCTACAAACAAAACTGCCACATTTGCGAGGAGATCTTGGAAGACTTAGAGGAGATAGACGATGAAGTGGATGTCTATGGAATTCACCTGGTGAAGATCCAAGATCCCCAGTTAGCCAAGCGCTATAGCATCAAAACATTCCCGGCGTTGGTGTACTTCCGAAATGGCAATCCCCTGCTCTTCGAGGGTGACTTACAGAATGAGCAGTCAGTACTAGAGTGGCTAATCGATGATGACAATCGTGAATTGGCAGACGAGATCGAGTCAGTCAATGAGAAAATGCTCGGGCGGTTGTTGAACGAGTCACCGTTCCTTGCAGTCTTTTACTGTACGTTAATCAAAGAAGGTTTTGCAGAGACTAGTGGTAACTTCTTGTTTTATGGGTTCTAGATGATGATGATTGCCCAGAGTGTGAAGAAATTCTAGAACAACTGGAGGAAATTGACGGGGAAGCTGACCTCTTTGGAATTGACTTTGTCAAGATTTGCAGTGCAGATGCAGCAGCCGAGCAGGGCCTGCACAGCTTACCGGCACTGATGTACTTTAGGAAGAAGACCCCCATGGTCTACGATGGAGACCTATTAGCTGCTGACAAAGTCCTAGACTGGTTGACCTCCCAGGACGTATTCGAGATCAAGAATGAAATCGAGGAGGTCAATAAGAAAATGTTGGAGAAACTCCTCGAAGAAAACGAATTTGTTACAGTTTTCTTCTGTAAGATGCCCGTCCTTATCTACCCTTGAGACCCACTTAAGTGCAGTTGTTCTTTTCCAGATGAGGTTCACTCAGAAGAAAGCAAGCAAATCTTGGAGAAACTGGAGAACATTGACAGCGAGACCGACAACTTTGACATCACCTTCGTGAAGATGGCAGATGCACGTTACGCGAGAAAATGGGGTGTCACGCATTTACCCTCCATAGTCTACTTTAGACGCCGCTTCCCGAGCATATACCGCGGCGACCTGAAGACTGAGAAAGACGTGCTAGAGTGGCTCCGGAAGAACCGCTTTCGGCAGCCTGAGCTCAACATCTTCATGTACGCTTTGCTCGCCATCGGCGTTGCCCTCGTCACGTACACTGCCTTCCTGCTGCAGTGCTTCAAGACACAGCCGCCCCCGCCAGCGCAGCACCCCAAGCAAACCTAAAGCCCCCGTACCCCTTAAATCTCTGAAATTAATCTGGTCAAGTGCGTCAATGAGTATGTCAGTTGCGCAAGTGATTCTTCTTGTATTTGTTTCATTATCTGTACTCTTAAAGGGATAGGGATTTATAGCTATAGGAGTAATATACTTGTCCTAAGGACCAAAGAGAGGGACAGAAGGAAGGTGCAGGCGAGTTATTTATTCGATTAAATTACATTAAAGCTACTCGTAAGTACGAAACTCTAAACTATACCGATTGTAAATAGTTTCTTGTAAATAAATGATCACGTGAATCGTTAGACTGTAGTCAGCAGTATAACGCTTATTATTGCCGACTCGAGCATACCTTGTACAGCGAGCGCATGTGCAGTGCGCGTCATGCGGAATACCTGGTGACGGAGGGGCTTGCTCGCGCTCGAACTCGCTTGAATCCAGGTGCAAACCTCCGCGAGCTACGTGTCGCCGACTCCAGTGCTTTGCGCCTTGCACTGCACTACACTCCAAACCGGCCCGCGTAGAGCGTCCGGCATCGATTCGGTTTGTCGAGCCGAGGAAACGTAAACGTGTTTGCGTGAGAAAGGTGTGCAGGTGCTTTGTTCTTGTTCTCGTTCTCCAGGAAAGATCTTCAAAAACTTGCATCTCTGGACGTACACAGCGATCAGGTAAATACTCAACTCACTAGACTCACAATACACCCACGCACTTTTTCCATACACATGGTAATCTTGCGATAACTCACAATCAGTATCATATGAGTCGAGAGCAACTTTTCTACCTGCTTTTAGACTGCAAATGTACAATGTACATGAGTAATAAACCGGAGATCCTCGACGCTTCCGGAGGTGTACCATTGTATTCGAGCGCGTTGGCTTATCACCGCATGCAAAGCACTAATATAGTAGCTCTACAGTGTAGCTCTACATCCTGGCGGGCGGATTTTTAAATTAACTCGCCGGAAGTGTCCGCACGCTTGAGTAATGAATGTTTTACTGCGCGCGAAGCCCAAACTTAAAAATTATTATCAGCGAATATAGATTTTTGTTAGTTTATCAGTCTATCGCTATGTTTTTGCATGTCGTTGATGTTGAAACATATTCTACTTTTAATGGCAATCGACCTAGAAGATTACGAGAACTTTTATTAATTAATCGTAGAGTACCAGCCTGTAGAGATTAAATTATCAATAAATCCATCAGAGTCATCATGTGGAACTGCAGATAACTTTCGATCTAGGTAATTTATTATACAAATGAATTCATGGTAACTGAATTTAGCAAACTTGAAAGTGTGAAATGTTAGAGTCAAGTGCTTAGAAAGCGAAGAATAATAAGTAACAATAAATCTCATGTTCAGCTTAAGACTTCAACTTTAATTTAATTCTTTTACGAATGCAAGCAAGAAAGTAGAAGTTCAACAACAATTCGTCGAGGTTCTGAAGTGCACTGAGAGAAGAGTAGTTAGATTGATTGCAACATCTGTACAAGAAGAAGAAGAGCGGCTTTGGTTCTTCATAGTTCACTGCTCTCGAACGTCGCGCACTCATGAGCGTCGTCTTCTCTTCTTTTCAACTTCTCTGTGGTTTCCATAACCACATCTAAAAAGACGCAATTGTGCCACTTAATGTCGCGTGCATTCAGTTCTGCACCAGTACAAGCCCCACATCTTTGCAATTAGTGCGGAAAATGATTCAAGCAATTGTTCGTTCGTTCAATGAATTGCTTGATAGTAAACTGAGCGGGTATAAACAAACATGGTATGGCGTGTGAGCAAACCACATATGTACACGCCAGTGATGATAATATTTTGCCATGACAGAGGCCGAGTGTTAGCCCAGACCTCGTGGATTTATTTAAGCTGCACGATTATTGCTGTTCAAGGCTGCTTGTTATAGCAGTTTTTGCCGACGCATTCGTAGGCGTCAATCTATTGTACATAGATGCTGCGAATTCATAAACTAGCAATGAGTGAACAACATAATTCATTGATTAGTTGACGCGAGGTATAAATAGGTAAATATCGATCGACTGACGTTGGACAGGACTGTGTCCTCTTTTCGTGACTTGACATGACACGGCAGACAGTTAAGGCGCAGACTTGCGGTTACCAGGTGGTTAATGATTAGACATATTAACTGTAAAGAAACAGATGCGAACACCAGACTTCTTGTAACATTTGTTAAGTAAAGTTTCGCAGCTGAAATTCAAACAATAGGTTCGCACGTTTACCTTTCACTACACTACATGTATGTTTGTTGCAGAGAACAGAACAGAGACATGGATTCCGTGTGGGTGCGGGATCCTGATGAAGGATTCATATTGGGGACCGTCGGCGAATGGTACGCCGACGGCGCTGAGATTCTGCCCGTGGAGAAACGGTTTCCTCGCCGAGTGGCTGCCTTCGAAGATATTTTCCAAGCCGGTGATCACACCAAACAATATGAAGATAATTGTAAAAACTTTAAACAAGAATTCCTACAAGAAACTCTAACCAAACCGGTAAAATGATGTTTTAGGTGAAATGATGTTTCTGAACGAGGCTACACTACTAAACAACATCAGGAAATGTTACTACAACAATAAAATATATGTAGGTTACGCTGCTCATATTATACTCTATTTAAAAGCGCGTGAGCTAATATAACTTGTTTTAGACCTACGTAGCCAATATCTTGATCGCTGTGAATCCATACAAGGAGATCCCTGACTTGTACACGCTTAAAACGATTAAGAACTACCAAGGGAAGTCTATCGGCGAGCTGCCCCCGCATATATTCGCCATCGCGGATAAAGCCCTAAGAGATATGCGTGTCTTTAAAAAGTCGCAATCGATCATTGTATCTGGAGAATCAGGGGCTGGAAAGACAGAGTCCACGAAGTACCTTCTCAGGTACATGTGTGAAAGCTGGGGGGCAAAGGCTGGGCCCATCGAGCAGAAAATCCTAGATGCTAATCCCGTTCTAGAAGCTTTTGGCAACGCAAAGACAACGCGTAACAACAACAGCTCCCGCTTTGGAAAGTTTATAGAAGTGCACTTTGATAAGAACTTTCAGGTAGTGGGTGGTCATATATCTCACTACCTATTGGAAAAGAGCAGAATTTGCAGTCCGGCAGGCGAGGAACGCAGTTACCATGTGTTCTATCGATTGATGGCCGGCGCACCGGATTCCCTCAGACAGAGTCTGCATTTAACACAGCCAGATGACTTTAATTATTTACGTAACGGATGCACACAGTATTTCTCCAACGCAACCACTGAAAAGAGAATGAATCCGGGGCAAAAAAGCAAGATGCATAACAGCAAAGGAGGTCTAAGTGACACCTTGCTTAACGACTACGAAGATTTTCACAGCTTACACGACGCTCTCGGAAGAATTGGGCTTTCTGACGAAGAACGTATTCAAATCTATGCCAACGTGGCTGCTGTTCTGCATTTAGGGAACATTGAATTCGAGGACAACCCTGAGGACACTAGAGGTGGTTGCTCGTTAGCTCAGAGCAGTGAGAAATCTTTGCTAATTGCCTCTAAACTATTGGGGATCGACTCGAGCGAGTTGAAACAGGCATTAGTATCCAGGGTAATGCAAAGTGCGCGTGGCGGATTCAAAGGTACTGTGATTATGGTCCCGCTTAAGATCCACGAGGCCCGAAATGCAAGAGATGCCCTGGCGAAAGCTATTTATAGCAAACTCTTCGACTATATAGTACTGCGCATCAACAAAAGTATCCCTTTCCAGGCATCGAGCTACTACGTCGGCGTGTTGGACATTGCCGGGTTTGAATTCTTCACCGTAAACAGCTTTGAGCAATTTTGCATCAACTATTGCAACGAAAAGCTACAAGAATTCTTCAACGAGACTATTCTTAAATTCGAGCAAGAATTATATAAACGTGAAGGCCTAAATGTGCCGGAGATAAAGTTTGTGGATAACCAGGACTGCATAGATATCATCGAGACTAAGAACAAAGGAATATTCAATCTTTTGGATGAAGAGTCCAAGCTGCCCAAGCCTGTCTTCACTCATTTCACTGCAGAGGTGCATGGCCAGTGGCCGAATCACTTCAGGTTGGCCTTGCCTAGATCGTCCAGGTTAAAGGCGCACAGGAATATTCGTGATGACGAAGGTTTCGTTATACGACACTTCGCAGGTGCAGTCTGCTACCAAACGAATCAATTCATCGAGAAAAACAATGACGCTTTGCACGCTTCCTTAGAAGGCATCGTCCAGGAAAGTTCTAATAAATTTATCAAAAGCCTGTTTGCCACTGCCGAGTCCCAGAAGGGCAAGCTAAACTTTATCAGTGTGGGAAGCAAGTTCAAAACGCAACTTGCTGAGTTGATGGAGAAACTACGCAGCAATGGTACCAACTTCATTCGGTGCATTAAACCGAATTCAAAAATGATTGACCATCAATTCGACGGGCCCCTAAGTCTGATGCAATTGAAATGCTCGGGTATGACGACCGTTCTACAGCTGATGGAGCATGGGTACCCAAGTAGAACGCCCTTCAATGAACTTTACACCACTTATGAAAGTTTCCTCCCCAAAGAGCTAAAAGCCCTGCCACCAAAGACCTTCTGCGAGGCGATGCTACACAGTTTGAACCTCCACGAAAAAGATTACAAGTTCGGTGTGACCAGAGTCTTCTTCCGACCTGGGAAGTTCAGCGAATTCGACAAAATAATGCGCAGCGATCCTGAGAATTTGAAATCCATCATTGCCAATGTTAAGAAATGGCTCGTGCGTTCCCGATGGATCAAATCCCAGTTTGCTGCACTGACAGTTATCAAACTGAAGAATAAAATCGTCTACAGACGTAAAGCTTTAATCTTGGTACAGAAATCAGTTCGGGGCTACCTTGTAAAGAAGAAACATGCTCCAAGGATCAAGGCAGTCAAGAAGATGAAGGGTTTAGACGCCAAAGTGAAACAACTTGAGTCTATCTGCGCACAGTTAAAGAACAAAGAAGCCAGTGCTCAGGAAATCACATCCATTAAGAAGGAAATCCAGACAGGGATTGACCATATCAAACGTGACCCCAACTGCGCGTCCCAGGCCGAAGCCACTTACAATTCCCTCTTGGGAAAGGTCAATAAACAAATGGCGTTATTAGAGAAGAAGGTCCAAGACCAAAAGAATGCCGAAGAACAAGAACGCCTTCGTAAAATCCAAGAGGAAATCGAACGCGAACGAAAACGTAAAGAAGAGGAAGAACGCCTGGTGCGTGAAGAAGATGAAAACCGCAAGAAGAAGCAGGAGATGGAAGCACGCAGAAAGAAAGAGGAAGAAGAGCGCAAGCGGCAGGAAGAGTTAGATAAGAAGGCAGCCATGGCCTTGGCAGCTGAGCAAGAGCAAGAAAACCGGAAATACCAGGAGCAACTAGAGCAGGAACGCCAGGATCATGAACTAGCTCTACGCCTCGCACAAGAAAACAACGAGCGGCTGGAAGATAGCCCACCATTATCGCGCAAGTATGTATTGCTTTGTGGTATCCCCGTACAATTGCAGACGTATGTAAATAATTGTAAATTTGTATTACGGTGGTAGTTGTTTCGAACTATTCACTCACGTTTTGTATTATTCTTGTATTCGAACAGTGGCGCTGTGGATTCCAACCGGAATATGCATAAACTCGTCAGGTATTTGAATGCCGTGCGCTATTACGTATTTGTGTCTAACAGAATATTCGCTAACAATCATTCTCCTCCACACCAGCACGCACACATGTTTCTTCAGTACCAGACTACTGAATATTAATCACACTAATTTCAAATTCTATGCAACTTTGTGACTTCCTGTGAATTTTACTGCACGAAAACAAAACTCCACCCTGATCTTCTACACAAGAACCAAGAATGAGAATCAATATCTAACTGTACTTTGAAACTTCTTAGATCCGAGGCTGTGAGAAACCAACAGAATGCACTCAGCAAATCAAAGTACGACTTGTCACGCTGGAAGTACTCCGAGCTTCGTGACACTATCAATACATCCTGTGATATTGAACTACTAGAGGTATAATAAAATTGTTATATTTTTCCTTTTAATAACCCAAGGATTTATAATATTTAAGGCTTGTCGTCATGAATTTCACCGTCGATTGAAGGTGTATCACGCATGGAAAGCAAAGAAAAATAAGAATGCCATCGCCATGGATGAGAATGAACGTGTACCACGGACAATCCGGGATGCGGCCGAGAAGAACCAGAGCCGACATGTGCCCAAAGCCAATATCAACACAAACAGCCAACGTTACTTCAAAATACCCTTTACTAGGCCCAACCAGATCAAGAATAACGAGCCTGAGGGTAAACGTGGCTGGTGGTATGCCCACTTCGATGGGGAGTTTGTAGCCAGGCAAATGGAGCTCCACGTTGAGAAGGCTCCAGTGTTGCTGGTAGCCGGCAAAGACGACATGCAAATGTGCGAGTTATCCCTTTCAGAAACTGCACTTACACGAAGACGTGGTGCGGAAATCCTCGAGAACGAGTTTAACCGCGAATGGGAGAAGCACGGAGGCGGTAAATACATTCGTCCTGCAGACAGGAAACAGTGAG
The DNA here is from genome assembly GCA_003054995.1 of Aleochara bilineata. NCBI lineage: Eukaryota > Metazoa > Arthropoda > Insecta > Coleoptera > Staphylinidae > Aleochara > Aleochara bilineata. The sequence continues at coordinate 50,557 of NBZA01001871.1, forward strand.
ATTGTCCAAACCGGTGATTGATGATTGTTATATAGCTGAGCTGTATATTTATTTTCTTCTTAATTTAATCTATAGTACTATAGAAATGCTGTCAAGTATGGGGCTTTATATAAATTAATAAACTTGTTTAAAAAAGCCAAGGACCTAGGGATCTCTAAGCATGTTCAGAGATTGAATACCAGACGGCGTTGTGTAGTCCTCAGCGCAATTTCTAAGGAAAACCAGAACAAATCCAGGCCAAATTGAAACATTCAATTGAATCGTGAGACGAGGAAACAAAACGACTTTGAAAATTACTCACGCACAGTGGCAATGTGGGGCCGAATAGCCAGAAAACTCAATTTCTTTTATGTAGGAGCTAGTTTAAAAGATTGAACATCCGGGTCAAGTTAGACATTGGGAGGTAGACAAGACAGTAGAGTTTAATTAAAACTAATAAGGGATCCATGGATTGCCTTGGGGTGTAAGTATCAAGTGCAAAGCTGATAGAAGTTGTGACATAAGTCACGGCTAGCTCACAAAGGTAATTATCCTGATCGCAGATCGCACAATGCGCCTCCCGTTGCTGGAATCCTTGGCGAGGTGATAAAGATATTGAGATTGGCTTGACACGAGCGGAGCCGACCGGGACCGAAGCGGCGTATTGATTCAAGCGAGTTAACAAATGAAGAAGTGTTAGGAATGGCAGAATGGGGTGCCGCACAAGCGACCAACCTGTGCGGATCTCAATCCCCTATCCCTGTTTCAGTCCCTTCCCACGCTGCGCTGTGGAAAGCACAGCACGCAAACATTCGAGTGGAACGAACACTCTAGACTACTCTTCTCCTATCTGAACTAAACTGAACTGAACTGAACTCTGTGTAACTAAAGAGAGCAAACTTCGATGGAAGGGTAGTAATAGTCGTAATAGTAGCGCTTGCGCTTGTAGTTGTAGAAGTAGAGCAAGCACAACAGCAGAAAAGATCAGGGGGTGCATTACCGTGGGTCTAGCAGCATGTCTATTTGGCTG
>NBZA01001872.1:11671-24088 GCA_003054995.1 Aleochara bilineata
GGTGGTGGTTGTGATGATGCTGCTGCTGATGGGAGAAATGGTTGTGGGGGCCATGAGCCGCCGTCGGCGCTGGCTGCGTAAACGACTGCTGCCCCCACGGTTGCTGCTAGCAACGGCGGCCATTCCAATAGTTGACGTAGTCCTGATACGCCATCGTCACAATTTCACTCTGATAACGCGTCAGTTTAATAGACTTGCGCATGTCGTGGGTGATTGACGACTTGTATCCACCTTTACGTAGCAATGCATCAATCGCTTGTATCTTATCCCAGCCTAAAATCACAAGTCATAACATTTTTGACATTCAAAGAAAGGTTGCGGTTCCATGCACCTTGGTCGAGAGCAATCTCCGGCAGGAATGTGGCAGTGCGCTTGTTGCCCTTTTCGTTGACAAACTCGATACGAATACCATGTATGCCCAGTTCCCAGTCGAGATAATCACGGGCATCTTCGAAGTGACGCAAGATCGAGACGGACACACTGAGCCTGGGGAACTCGTCGCGCGTGATGGGATTAAAGCGCGAGTCCTTGAAGGCGCTCGTAATCGCGTACTCGCGCAGGCCCATCTGTAGGCTCATCGCGTTGAACGTACCAATGCATCCGCGCAACCTTCTGTCCTTTCCGATCTTCCAGCTGACAAAGAGCGGGCTGCAAATAATACACGTGAAAACAAAAGAGACTCGCTTGTCAGTCCTATTCGTGATGGTTGCTAAGCAGCGCCACCGCACGCTCATGATTGGCGATCATAAAAAAGCAGACCAAACAGGGTAATGACCCGGAGCAGTCTTTGTACTCACTATGCGTCATTGTTGAAGGACGGTGCCTTGGGCGGATCGACGTTGAACAGCTGGCTGTAGAGCACGTCGAAACAGTAGAAGCACATCTCAGGCAAGGCCACTGCGCCGTTAGTGCCACCGCTGGTGCCGTTCATCATCGCTACGCTCGTCATCGTCGTCGTTGTCGAGGTGCTCGTTGCCGAACCCGATGTGCTGCTATTGCTACCGCTGCTGCTGCTGCTCGGTGACAATGTAACGACGCACTGCGAGTGGCTGAGCTTCTGTTTCTTTGTGCCACAACAACCAGCTGCCATTTAGAGCAGAGTTCGCATCAAGATGCCATCAACAACGAATGCATATGCCTTGTAGCTCCTTCCTTTGTTGACTCCGTCTCTACGCGGAGCCCACACAACCACCGTTGGACCGATCAACACAACAACAAAGCGCGCAGCTCACGACTGCGATCCACCAGCTGACTGTCCCACACGCACGCTTTCTTAGTAGGGGTACTACATGAACCCACGCATGGTCTTCCTGCCATCGCATTGGCCTTCATGCGAATCTCTGCCTTTTAGTCACCTTAAATAACGGTATTCATTGCCTACCACTTAAAAACTAATACACGATGATCACCGAAGCAAGTCGAGTGTCCAATGTCATTCATTATCAGATAGATTTTTCATTCTAATATATTAATTATATAATATTTTGATAAGTTTCTATTTTGCAGTAAGTTCAACTTTGATAAAATGTCAAATTGTTGATAAAGTTTGTTATTATATTAGGTTAACATTGAGTTTGCTTTCTGCTGTTGGCAGTACTGTTCTAGTGTGCCGCTAATATGACAGCCAGTGACAGTTTGTTGGTGTTTGTGGCGATGTTCCTTGCAATTTAATAATGTATTATTATTAATAAGCTATTATTAATAACAAGAACTGCCGGAAAGCAAGCAAGTTTAGTGCAGGATTTATTTTGTAACTGTTTGAAATTATGGAAGAGCCTCCAGCACGTTCTCGGTGTTTCTTCGACATTGCTATCGGGGGATTGCAATCAGGTCGTATCGTTTTTGAGTTGTTCAATGATATCGTGCCTAAAACATGTGAGAATTTCCGTGCCTTATGTACAGGCGAGAAAGGCATCGGGGAAAATACTGAGAAACCTTTGAATTATACCGTAATGTTTTAACCCAACTTTTTTGTGCATATTTCTGACAAAGTGCTTTTTCCAGGGTGTGATTTTTCATAGAGTTGTTAAGGATTTCATAATACAAGGCGGCGATTTCTCCAACGGCAATGGAACTGGTGGTGAAAGCATCTACGGCGGGACGTTTGACGGTATCTATTTCTCTTAAAGTTGCATTCAAGTAGAACTGTCCATAAACATTTCATCTTCTTTTCAGATGAAAACTTTGACTTGAAGCATGATAAGCCACTACTTTTGTCGATGGCAAATCGAGGAAAGAACACCAATGGGTCCCAGTTTTTTATGTAAGTGGCAAAGTAACACCCATTTAGTGGTTTATATTTCAGAGTTTATATTTCTGCTGTTGCTCTAGCAAGGAAGGTTTACTTTACATACTTTGTTGTTACTATTGACTTGACTTGAAGTAGGAACATGTGACAGAACTGTGTGCGTTTTGTTGTTCTCTGTATAGCAAGTGCAACAACAGATAAAGTGGTAGAGCCCTACTTCCCTCAAACACATGTCTGCAATGAGATCTCTCACAAACTGAATGAGCCTCATCCAATCTATGTTCATATTTATTGTGTTATAGTACGACGCAACCGGCCCCTCATCTGGACAAGTAAGTGAACACACCTCACTCCTTCTCTTATCATCACTAATAAACATTAATAATTTTAGTGTTCACGTGGTTTTTGGACGCGTAGTTGGTGGTGTGGATGTCGTGCGTCAAATCGAAAATCTTCCAGTAGATTCCAACAGCCGCCCATTACAGGATACTAAGATAATACGATGTGGCGAACTTGTAAAGCAACAAAAACGTAAGCTTTTACATAGAAAATGTGTAATTTTATATTAATATTACTATTATTTTGATAGCCAAGAAGGAAAAGAAGAAAAAGCGTTCTAAGAGCGATGAGGAAAACGACAGTGAAGTGGATGAGACTAAAGACAAAAAGAAGAAAAAGGAAAAGAAGAAAGAAAAGAAGGAAAAGCGTTCAAAGAAAATGTATATTTTTATAATTTTAAGAAATATTACTTTATAACCTTGAAATTGTTAAAATTTCAGGAAAAAAGAAGTGGAAAGCGAAGAAGAGGGCGAAGTCAAAGAAGAGGAACTTCATCCTCTCGTGTCTGTATCCAATATTAACCCAGAGGACATTCCGGATGTTCCTGTTAATAAGTTTTTAATGAGAAGTGACCGTCAGAGAGAAGGTAATATCATAATTATAACAAAGTAATTGCAAATTAAAGTTTTATTTATAATTATTTAGAGGGCGATAAAAAGGGTGACAGAAGGGGACGGGATGACCGCGATTATAATCGCTATAAGAGACGCGATAATCGTGGACCGATGCTTACAAAAAGTGGACGTGTTATTAAAGGACGAGGTGTTTTTGTAAGTTCAAATTGCAATTAATCACAAACCGTGGTAATTTTTGGTTGCATTTTTATAGCGCTTTCGAACTCCTTCGCGTAGTCGTTCTCGAAGCGTGACACCAATTCATTGGCGACAGGAGGAAGCACGCGTAATCAAGCTCTCCGATTATGAAAAGAAAGAAGCAACACGTAAGACGATGAACGATAGGCGATCCAAGTTTTCGCGCTCGCGTTCCCGCTCTCCAATGTCGCGAGCCTCAGCTCGAAGTGAAACCAAACGTGATAAGAAGTCACAGAGTCAGAGTCGCGATAGGGAGAACAAGGACATCGACTACAATGCCCTGGATTATGAAGATAACGCATCAGAGGAGGAAGATATCGCAGTTAAGAAGCAAGTTCCCAGCTTGGTTCAGTATCCCCTGCCTGGAAGCTTCAAACCCGTGGAGAAATCGAATGCAGAGGCGGAGGGCTCCGACGTAAACGTGAATGAAGGTGCGAAGATGAAAGATAACGAGGGTCAAAACGGTAAGGACGATGAGGTTGTTCCTAATACGCGTTCGGATGCCTTGGCTATGGCTCTCGGAGTTCAGATTAAAACTGGGATTGATTCGCCCACTGGCGAGATGAAAAACGTTGGGTACAGGAATAATAACGCGAATAAGGGCGATAACAATTTGAATAAGAGCGAGAAGGCTGATAAAACTTATGATATCAGTTCGAAGTTGATGAAAATTGCGGGCACTGACGCGGCCGAGTTGAAAAGGTATCCATCAGAGGACGCTCGCCATGCCAGGCATGTTAAAACAGCTGTTGATAAGAAATCGCATGAAATTCGTACAGGTTTTAACAAGCCGCGTAATGGCTCGGGTCGCAAGTATGAGCCTCCTGCACGTAGAGGTGAACGTCGCTTCAGTGGCAGTTTTAGAGGTGGTGATGCTAGGAATGACTATCGCAGGGAAAGAAGAAGGTCGCCTAGGAGGTCACCTCGCAGACGGTCATCCAGCGACAGGCGCCATCGCCGATCAAGAAGTCGTGATCGTCATGAGCGTGATCACAAACGAAGGTCGCGCTCAAAGTCGAAATCCAAATCGCGGTCACCTGAAAAGAAAGATGTTGTAAGTAAAGAGCCCGAAGCTAACACTAACGCCACCGAAGTGGATGAAAAGCGCAAGCGGGCTGAACAGTTGCTGCTTCTCAAGAAGAAGATGGAGTTGGAGATTCTTGAGATCAAGAAGAGGAAGGACGAGGAACGGTTGTTGATTATCGAGAAGCAACGTAAGGCTAAGGAGGAGGCCGAAATGCTTGAGAAGGCAAAAAAGATCAAGCGCGAAGTGCTCGAGAAGGAGAAACTGCTGCAGACGGTGAAAGCTCTCAAGGAATTGGATAAGAAGTCCTCGAGCAAGCGAAGGTCTTCAAGGAGCTCCAGCTCGAGCAGTTCAAGTAGTTACTCGAGTAGTTCGAGTGATCGCTCGCGCAGGCGACGAAGGGCCAGCAATTGGCGGGCTTCATCCAGGCGCCGATCAAGGTCCCGCGGGAGAAGGCGGTCGAGCAGGAGCGACAGCAGTAGCAGTTCCTCCGATAGAGGTCGGAATCGTTCAAGACGTAAAGCTTCTACATCTAGGTCGCGTCGTTCGCGAAGAAGGTAGATGATTAATATACCTTTAATATCTTTCACAGGTTAATAGGTTTGGCATGGCATGTAATAACGGCAAAACATTTTATAATTATTTACAGTTTCTTTTGAAAGATTAGGACTGATTTTAACAATTATTGTTCTAAATCATGATAATTCTACGTTATTACAAACAAAAGCAAATCCAGATAACAAAATTATTTCGAACTTAAGCTTGTTCTGCAGCTTCAGCTGATTCATCTTCACCTTCTTTTACTTTCTTGAAAGGCCGGCATTCAGGATACTTATCGGTGAGGAAACTACGTATCTCTCCGTATTCAAAGATCAAATGCCGCTTCGTCTTATCGTGATTGCGCATTCGCTCTTGTTTCTTAAGATAGATTTCCCAAGACTTGTGCTTGGTGAAGAAAGGTGGGAACTTTTTGCGCTGTAGAATCACGCGATCATCAAGACAGTATTGTGTGAAATCCATGGTTTCGTCGTGCTTAATATCCGCAGAAGTACGTGCTTGGGCAGGCGATGCTAGGACTGTAGGGAAATAACCATTCTCTTTGCACATCTCAACGAGATGAAGTTTCTTAGACTCCGCTATCTGTTCGTGCGTCCTTTGACGAAGCAAACCCAAGAAGAAAGCCTTCACAATATGTTGCACGTTTGTGGATCCTTCCACCTTAGCGTGCAGATCCTTAATACCCACCACTTCGCAGATGGTTTTGATAGCGCGATGACATACCAGGCCGTATCCTGGTGGGCGCTGGCTGACAAATATTTTTGTCTTGCCGAACTGCGTGAAGAAATCGTGGTACACTGTGTGCCCTCTGAAGATCTTCACGTGCATCAGCTTCTGTCCGGAGCGATTCTTCGCTTTCCGGAGAGCTGTCTTTGACTCCAGGCCCTTTCCGGTGGCAAATCCACCCAAGCCTGCCCCGTTTCCGGTGACAACAAACACCGACAGTCGGCGCTTACGGCCGAAGTTGCCTTTCATATTGAAGACTGTCTTCAACTCTATCACTTTCGTATCGAATCCTTCGAAAGTGTCTTCGCCGATTGCATCCGGAGGACCGATACTCCTCCCGGGCATCTTGGCTCCCGACCAACCACGTTCTATGGGGCTTAGTTTGCCATACCGGAATGTGCCCATGGAATCTCGCAAGGCAATCAACTTTGCCTCGCGTTCGGGATCTTCAGGCATCTGTTGTCTCTGTACGAGCTCCTTTCCACGAATGATTGGCGCTGTCAACCCGGGCCATACCATGTTGGCCTTTCCGACACCGATCATTTGGCCTCGGTTCAAGTCTTTGATGTTCTTCTTCGAGACTGTCTTACCTCGACCGCGTTTCTTTCCAGCATTGCTTACAGAGGTTATGCCTTTCCAAAGAGCTTCCGCCGGCACTAACAACGAAATAAGGTTAAGTAAGAACAACAGTAGTTCTACACATATCATGGGTACGTACATTTGTTAAAGAAGTTGGTGTTTCTTGTCTGAATCTTGTTGATTGCCTTTAGTGGTGGATTCAGAGATAATTTCTGCACATTTCTTGTGAGACTGAGCAGCTGTACAGCCATTTTAAGGTTAGTGAGGTTGTGTTGTTATGCTATTATGTCTTGACGTCACGCACGTCACGTTGCATTTAATTACTACAGCAACATTCTTATAAAAGTTTAAAGATCTCTTTAAACTTTTCTGGTAAATAATGAAGTCCACAGAGGAATGAAAATGTCAATTCTGCAGATAGATTGAATTTATATCTGATATTTTGGTTGGGGCATCATGCTTACAGGAAGTTTAGTTATTTAAATTATTATTAGAGTTTATGGATGTGTTTCACTTTTAACAGCTCCATATGAAAGCACTTTGTGGTCGAGTGGTAACGCACTTGGTTGTTGAGTGTGCGTCGCGGGTTCGAATCTTGAGGCGGTGGTACTTTTTAAGAGTTTTCCTAATTCCCTATCCTCATTGGCAACAATAGGTGACCGAAGAGTTTAACAAGAGTAAAAGAAAACGCAATTAAATAGGTCAAAGTTCATTTTTTATTTTCTCATTCTGTTTTCTTTAAGATTGATTTTGCCTTAAGCCCACCCTCCCCGTCAGTTGACCGGCCAGCTTTGTGGTCCGCTTGAAACTGACTCCCATTTCCCGATCTTAGTTACCATCACAGTGGGAGCGGTGTCGCCATCTGACTCTCTGAATGATCTCCAGTAGTGGGGACTGGTCCAAAGTACTACAAATTAATTTTATTTAAAATGCAGCACCTCGGCCGGGATTCGAACCCGGGACTCATGCTCGACAAGCTAGCATGCTACAGATTAGACTACAATCCGCTCTTATCTTACCAATGTTAAAACTTGTACACGCTCGTCCACTGCGATGGGACTTAGAAATTTATTAGGCGGCTCAGTAACATGACTTATTGCATAAGTTACTGAGCCGCCCATTACAGAAATATGATTAACTAGCCTAGCATACAAATACATCGTCATTTCAATTCACCAAGTAGTTTTTCTGTCGATATTTTCATGACTCTTCTTATAAGTCGTGGCAAACTACTGCCTTCAAGCCAGAGAATATACATATACAGCGCCCTAATACATATAAGTTAATATACTTAATAAATTATTGTACACAAACTAGAATGATTATTGTATATGCTACAAGTGTCAATAAATCTATTTGTTATATAAATCTATTTACTAAAACTGATTTTGAATTTTTGCATTTCGTTAATAAAGTTTGAGATTAATCCATTCATTTTAGTTGAGAGCCATCATTACAGATGTCTCCCTTGAATAAATCTATTTCAAATTTAGGTTGATAATACCTATTGTCAGCAACATAAATTATTTATATTGTATTTACTTTTCTTCTATCTTCAAATAAGATACCAAGCAAATATATTTATCGAATACTTGAAGCTAATTAGATTAACAAAAAGTGGGGTTAGAGAGTTTATTTACGTAGAGTTACGTTAATTTTGCTATTCATTCAAGTGCGCCTTAGTATACGTATTGTCAAGCCAAACATAGCAATAAATTATATGTAAATATAATGTGGAAACTAAAAGTAAATGTGTCAGTTTTGGTTTTACTAATCTGCGAGTTAATCCCAAGTATATATACATTTGAGACTGAGATGACTGTGAATATCGAACCGAGGAAGGAAGTGTGTTTCTACCAAGCTGCCAAAACCGGCGAACGGATAGACTTCGAATACCAAGTATAAATTATGAACAATTTGTATACATACTTTACAAACCATTATAAACCGGCGCGATTTTAGGTTATAGACGGCGGTTTGGGTGATTTAGATATCACCTTCCACCTTGTGGATCCCAACGGCAGGATATTAATAGCAGACTATAAAAAGCCCGAGAACAACCACCGAGTGGACGCTGGCATGGACGGCGACTTCAAATTTTGCTTTGACAACACATTCAGCAGCTTCAACGTGAAGACTGTATTTTTCGAGCTACTCATTGAGAATGACGACGATACTTGGGAGAACCCTGACAAGGGCCAAGTGCCCGAGGAAGTCTACGAAGTGTCCGTCGACGAAATACAGGAAGCAATGAACCGCGTCCGATTGAATTTACGAAACATCCGCCATCTGCAGGACGTTATCAAATCAACCGAAGCCAGGGACAGAAACATAGCCGAAGAGAATTACTTCAAAGTGAATACTTTGGCTTGGGTGCAAATATTCGTAATGGGCTTCGTTGGTATTGTACAAGTTGTAATGGTGCGCAGTTTGTTTGATGATAAATCGCGAGTGCATGGCATGTGGAAGAAAATGTCCAGCAGATAATACTGGAATGTTGTTAATGTCAATGTTAGTTATACAATCACAGCAACAAATGCCATATCAATCAACCAAACCTAGTCACGCACAACATTACATCATGTACATATAAACCCTTCATACTTTTGTAAACGGTTGAGAAAAATACCAAAAAAACAGTGATTTTGAACATTCATATTTTTATGTCATATTATTTACCTTAGTCAGACCACTTCTTCGCGACCTGCTTCTTCCATTCGTCCTCCTTATGCCCAACCTTAACATACTTCTTAACCTTAGGCTTCTTATGAATCTTGATGATTGTTGGCTCGATCACATTGCGTTTTTGCAAGCTCTTGAAGCGATCCCTCAAGAGATTACCCTCCATCTTCATGTTTCGCAAATTTCCAGTAAGATCCTGCCCCATGTTGAATTCCAGATCGGGCTCTTCGAATTTATGCTTGCCTAGACGCTTCGCTTCGAGCTTGGCATATTCCGCCTTCTTCACACGCTTTTCGCCTAACATCTTAGCCCTTTTCTCGGCAGAATCCAGCTGTTTGTTGATGAACCTCAGGCGGTACATGTCACTCACCTTTTTCTTCTCGATCTTTGCTTGGCGCAGCTCCTCACGCAACTTTTGCTGTTCTTTCTGAATGCGTCTTTGTTTAACGCTCTTTTCCTTATTCACAACTGGCGGGTTAATAGGCTTATATTCCTCTTCTTGTTCTTTTATGTCGTTGCGATCTGGTTTGAGCCCTTCCGACATTTCAACCAACCAATTGTCCTAGGATTTCAAAACATTGTTACCTCTTTGTTTTACATTGTACATTGATAAACTTACATCACGTTGTTCAGGTGTTACTTTCTTAAACATAAACGTCGTGACCCTCTTTAAATGCTTCTCCTCTTTGATGATTTTCTTCTCCTTCTCGGCGACTGTACTCAACAAGGCTTGATGATCCTCGAACGTTGGATTGTATGACATGCCTGGATGCGGTAGTTCGATTGCTTTCACTACTGAAGGTTTCTTTATAGAGAGAGCAAACTTTGTACGCTTGCCAGGACCATGCAAAATGTGACGCTCAACGTCACCTTGAATCCATTGATCAGCTGCTGCTGCATCTTCAACTTCCTTCACCCCTTTAGGCCTCTCCAGCAAATCGGTATCTTCAGTATCCCAAAGATTTCGGTTAAAGTCATACCTAGCTTCTTTCTTTTCCCTTTGCTCTTGGTATCGCTTTATGTCTCTTGCTCGCTGCAAGTCTTTCTTCTTAAAGATACCCCTCGCTCTGCTCACAGCTTCCTTCTTCTTAAGGAGGTCATTCTTGCGTTCTTCCTTCGTGCGAACGCGATTACGTTTTGCAATCGGATCCGGCACTTTCGTTAGCGGCTGAAGTGCAGAGAAACATTTGACTGGAGCGTTTCTTAATTTAAGACGCTTTTCCTGTCGTGACGAAAGCTTCTTTTCTTTGGGCTCTGTGTCAACGAAGAACAAATCTTTGTCTGCTAATTGCGAGTAATCCCTATGGAAACGAAAGAAAGAAGGGTTTATATTAGTTTATGATGTGCAAACAAGGTAATGAGAAAGTAATTTACCCTAAACGCTCGTCAAGACGTTGTTCCTCCAGGAAATTTTCCACATCAGTTGTGTCCACATGTTTTCGCCAAGAACTCTTTGATTTCTTAGATACGCGCTTCCGCTTCTTCACTTCGGGTTTATCTATGATTGATATCATGTTTATATGATATTTAACTATTATTTACTTCGAAACGCGTAAATACATGGGTAAAGATGAAAGCACGTTTTATAACCTATAATCTTAAAGAAATCGGCGAAGAGGGCGCTGCTGATAAATTCACAAAATATTCGAAAATTTTTTAAACTATCTTAAAATAAACTAACAATAGATTAGTAATTAGGTACCTAGTTGGTACTAATACAATAATTACGCATTATTTTGTATACCATTCTTTGTTTACCTATCCTAGTTAAAAGCAAGTTGTGTGAGGAATTTAAATCATGCGCAATATTTACAGCAATTATCTATTTACTAGAATAAGTAAAGTCTATTAATGTTTATGATTCAGAATATACCAATCCAAACTGGTTTAAGATTTACGGCTGATCACAAATTGGAAAAATAAACTGCAAAGTATTTTGCACGAATTTTGCGTCAGCGTTTCATTTATCATGTTTTTGATCAAAATTGTCACTCTGCCCAATTAAAAATGATTGTTTTTGTAAATTAATAAAGATTATAAGCATCCTCCTTGCAATTTTTTATATGAATGGAAAGCTTGTCCATTGATAATTAAAAAAAAATTCCGCGCGCTAACGGATATAAAGTTTTAAGTTTAGAGACATCATGAACACCGAAAGATTAGTTAATCTGTAAAACCGAAACCACGTGAACGCTAATGTATAGTAGATGTGCAATGCATGATCGTAAGTTTTTTCGAGCTTTGTTTCATATTCGATAAGAACACAAACGTGCGCGTAGATCCGAATGACAATAATTAGAAATATAGCAAAGTTCAAGCATCCAGACTTGTTGGTTGTTTACATCCCGCCACTGGGTGTCTCCATATAAAGCAGTTAGTTAATCAGACGATACTTAATCAGTTAGCAAATAAAACACTCTGAGCTGATTGATTACATCCCAGACTGCAATTAAAAACTTGAACGTGTCTCGTTCCACCATCTAAGCGGTAAAAATGAAGCCATCACGTGAAAATTGTCATCATCGACATGATGTGATGCGTGAATAGAATAATATGTACGCCGTATGTTTGTAAACAGAATGCCTATACAATTAATGTGTGCGAGCGACGCATTACAAAACCCATTCGATTTCATTATGGCTGCCGGAGTGAGCTTATCAGCCCTCTCGTGCGTCAATGGCCAAGATTTTGCCAGTATAAAAGCTGAAGGCATGGCTTAAACTTTATCAGTCGTGAACTGTATACTCGTACAAACTCTACACCGAACAACAAGAAGTTCTTAAACAAGTAAGACCAAGATGTCTGGTGCCAAAGCTCTTGTCGGTTCTGCAACCCGCTACATTGCCGGACGTAACGCCATGCAGACCGTCTACTGGCGCGAGAAAAACGCCCAAACCCAGCACCAGAAGTTCATCAAAGTCTCCAAAACCCTTCAGTTTAAGTCTTACCCACCGGCGACCACCATGCTCAAGGGGGAAAGCAACAAGTCAGTCCGATTCTGAACCCTTCTAGTCAAGTCACTAATGAGCGAAGCGAGTATTATCTAAGTAGGACTACTTACATTTGTTTAAATTTACTATTTATTATAGTTAGTTAATGTTAATAAATTTAATATCTGTAAAAAACACAATCTAAATTGATTGTGTTTTTATGCAATAAAAAAAGTTGTGATTGAAGTGATTTTGCGATACAATTATGTACTGGGTTTTAATGTAGTTTAAATGAATTACGCGATTGAATAAAACTGATTACATGGGTCTGCCCATTCCACGGCCCATTGGCATTTGGGGCTCTCCACCCGACTTCTGATTCTTGATAGTTTCATCTACGCTGAGAATCAAACATGTCGCTTCGCACGCAGCCGTAAGCGCATTTACCTTGATGATGGCTGGTTCCCAGACGCAAGCTACAAAGTTGTCGCTGATGTCTTCGGCTGTTATATCCACGCC